>PVKM010000357.1:0-98151 GCA_004027735.1 Carollia perspicillata
AGACAGATTCAAACCTGAGTGTTCAATCAGACAGCTGTTTTTTATTCAGGAGACTTTTATTTCTATTTTAATTAACAGCAATATAGTTCTTGCCAAGCAAGGAATCTGAAGTCATCAAGATTGGGTTTTATTTTATATCTACCTAGAGTTAGAGAACCACTCTCTTGAGAGGCATAAATTAGGATAATAGCCAACATTTATTTACTCTAAAGTAAAGCCTTTGTGTATAATGAATTATTTATCATAATTTTAGAAAGTGACATTCTTAACAATTATAAATATAAACTATATTATACTCACAGAATAAAATATTTACCTATATCATTAAGGTTAAAATCATGTTTAAAGGAAAACTGTTAGTATAGTGTCTAGTATATTAAAAAGTGATTTATGACATAATATTTTATATATCAAGAATATATGTCAATCCCTGCAAGAGAAACACCTTTTTAATATACAAGGCTTCTTTAGTTTATTCACAACAAAACTTGATAAAATTAAATGTATAAATATTTGACAGGATCAATTACCTTCAAATTAGTTTTTAATTAATTCAGTAAGCATTTGTTGATACTGTACCGCATGTAGTGCGTTTTGCTGATACCAGCTATAGTTGGTACTGCTCTGAGGTTATGAATCCTGGTGTTTGTGCCTGAGGATGTGATTTATTAAATGTGTGAGAGTTATTATGTGTAAGCAAAATAAGTAAATAAATAAACGCCAAAATTCCTAAAATAATTCAAGTAGTATTATTTTAAGAAATTATAAACTTCTCAAATCTCCTGTGTCTTCCATTGGAATGAGTACCTAGCTCCAATTTAAATGTGTACCTAGCTCACATTTAAATGAAGTACATAGGGCAGCTGGCACATAGTAGGCACTTAGTAATTTGAGCTGATATCAGTCTGGGCTCTCATGCATTCATTGTATTATTCCATGGACCCATGGCCTCTAAATCTTTTATACTCTGTTCTTAGGCTCTGTTGTCTGTAGCTTTACATATTTACATTAGATTAGGATAAAAATAGCTATATATAATTATTATCCTTAACTGTTTCTTGGTTATTTTTGGATTTACATTTTCATGTTAACCAAATTATAAGCAGCCACATAAAAATATTTCTGAATGTTTCAGCTTTTCAAAGTTTAGAGAATTTATATGTACCTGTATGTAAAAATGATATAAAATATGCATATGTTTACATATTTATTTAACATACATCTAATGCAACATTTAAAGGTTGCAATTGTGTTACACACACATAGTTGAAGTTGCAAATAGGAAGAGAGAGACATCCAAAAATTAGGTTGGATTTCTACTTCAGAAATATTTGCAAACATTATTGAGAGAGTGACAGATTTTATGATTTTTAAATTTAATTGTAGTGTATGTACCTTTTATATAACTCTGGCCATCAACAACATATATTAAAGACAATATAATGACTAAATTAAGTCATTCATGGGAACAAGAAAGATAGCAAATTTCTTGTGTTCTGCTGTGGGAAGAAAAATACATTTTTAGTATAAAATTTACTATGCAACACAGAATGGACAGATGGTGCACACAACCCGTTCGTTGAAAGGCTCCTAGTTCTGTGCATTGGAAGAAAACTGGGTGACAAGTTAGGCAGCAATTTTTATTTAAAACATTTTCAAATTTCATACAACCTGAGAATAAAGATCTAGAAGATGGCTTCCAAGTAAAGAAGCCATTCTTAATCAAAGTCATAAGATTTCACTATTAATAATTATAAACACTTTATCTTCTCAATCTTAAAAATGTATTGTCTTCTGAAATTTTCAGGTTTTGTGGGGGTGTCACATATATAATCTTATTTTTTCTCTTAACTGGCTGGATTGGCAGCAAAGATGAGGAAGTAACTCCTGGTAGTTGGTGAGTTTCCCAAGATCACAGAGCTGGCAAATACACTACATGGTGCAAATGAGAATAGCCATTCCTGGGTACCTACAAATGAGCAGTATTGCAACTGTTATAATATTAAAATTACCTCCCATTTTATTAGTTTGGCTGATTACTACAGTAAACAGATTCATGCATTAACCTAGGAGATAACTAAAAGAAGAAAATTCATGGGATTTTTTTTGATGGCATGCATATACTCGGGACAGATTGTGCTTTTTAGATGAATAACTTTATTTTGCAATATGAGACTCTTGAGAAGTGTGGTATTAGAACTCCAGTTTTATGCCAAATCTCACTCATGTATTGTCCATGAATTAGATGCAGTATTTTAGTAGAAAGACTTTAAATATGGAGTACAATTGAGTTCTGATATTTCAAATATTCATGCCTAGCTGGGATATTAAATCACAAGACAAATATTTGGCATTTTCCTACACAAGACATTTATTTGAAATATATCTTTTTGGTAAAGATATTTTAAATAACCTGGGGAAAGAGTTATGGTTCTCTATTAGCTTCAATAGGAAAACTTCTCACTAATCATAATTAAATGCATTATTTTAATTAGCATTTGCATTACCTTAATTTTCTAGAAAAATAATAAGCTGGGATATTAGACAGACTCTTCACACCATATTGAAAAAAGGTAAACAAAATTGAATATAATGCCAAAATATTAACAGGGACCCATCTCGCCCACCAGGATCTCAGTTTCACCTGAGCATTTTTAAGGTCCTTTGATACGTCACAGGAGGCAGTAATTTTCAATAAATGCTCACTTTTTCTAGAACTAAATAATTTACAGCAGAAAAGATAAAAATGAAGGCTCAAGGTCTTTTAAGAGGGAGCCAAAATAAGAAATTAAGTCAGGTAAGAAATGGCATCGTGGGAGGCACTTTGTGTCATAGCCCCCTTAAAATGCCATTAAGTTACCTGAGGTTTCAGAACAAGAGAGAACAAACAGCCTGAGATCAGCATAGGCAACTGCTGGACAGTATGAAATGTGTGGTAAAAGATGGACGAGAAATTAAGGAAAAAACCTCTATTCTCCTGATCTCTATCTTCCCTCTGGTTCTTAGCCAAGTGCCACAATTCGTTTCATATTCATCCTCAAGGCACTTTCTGTGGTAGCAGATCCTTGCTCATTTTGACAAATGTCACTTTCTTTACAATCATGTTGTACAGAAAGGGGGCCACGATCCCTCTGGCTGTGCAAAAGACAGACACGGTACCTCCTGGGGACTGACTTCATGACAACTCATGATTACTTTTCGCTATTAAACAGAAGAGTATCTATTTGACACATAGGTTGTCTAAGGGTAGGTCCTGATTTATCCTCAAGGCCCATTTTACTCAGAAATATCCTGAGTTTTCAGACAATTTTTATAGTTATCACACCTAAGGCTCTCTGTCTCCAATACAAAAAATATCAAATTACAACCTTTAGACAAAGTAGGCATACACGTAGGCCAGTATAAAATAATAATCTGAACACCACCTCTGATCTCTATGTCTCTGTCCCCTCTCTGTCCATCCTGCTGTGGAAAAAGCCCAACCGTGTCTTCACCAAGGCAAAAGCAAAAGCCAGTGTCCAGAGTTTTTCTTCATAGCAAAACTCGTGGAATCTGTTCCATCTGTACGGCTCCAGTAGCTGCCAGACACACATGGTTGCCTCCTCCTGGGCAAGAGAGAGTGCAAATGAATGGGGTGAGTGTGCGTGTGTGTTGGGGGGAGAGAGAGAGAGAGAGAGAGAGAGAGAGAGAGAGAGAGAGAGAGAGAGAGAGAGATCCCACAGAACTCTATTAGCCTGGGTTTGGCACAAACCAGGTGCTTTTAATAAAGAACCAACCCACGTCCCAAGCTTTGGATGGATTTTGATAGGTTTGCCACCCCTAGTTACCCTAGTTAGGCCTCTACAGCCCAGCACTGCCCTTGCACCCACAGCAATCAGGTGGTATCTAGGGGCGGAGAGAAGTGTTATTCCCCTTGGTGGAGCAATGCTCTAACCCCCCAGGTATGAAGCTGTAGCTTCCTGGTGAAGCAAACAGATTTATGCTCCCCGATTTATTAAGCTCATTGTCTAATTCCCTTTGCTTCCCTTTCTTACTAATAATGAATTAACTACCTACAGACAATGGGTCTGCCTATTTCAGCATGTTTGTATAACATGCGTGTAGTAGACTATTCATATACCAGTCACATGTACACAGTCACCCAGTGTCATAGTAACTTAATTAGGAATACAAATTTCTAAAAATCAAGGAAAGTAGAACAAAATATAATATTGTCTTATTTAAGCTTTACAGTTTTTCAAAAGTGAGGTATGATTCAAGGTATTATAGAGATTATTTTAACTGAATAAAACATAATACCCTGAAATACTTTCAACTCTACTTTTTATAGGGACACTAAGAAGCAGTGCAGAAATTTGTGTGTGTGCCTGTTTGTGTGTGAAGAAAGACACTTTATCAGATCTCGAGGAATGTCATTTAATTAACTAGTTTTTTAACATTTAGGAAATTCGTATGCCACATCTCTAAAGAGCCTGTAATTTCACTTCCGAGTCCGTTCACCATGGGCAAACAGGAAGAGCCTGTATGTGCGCTCCGTAGCAGATAGCACGTGGGGATGGAGGTGCAGAATTTAGTGTGTGGACTACTGTGTAATAGTTGAAAGAAATCAATTAGCACTCTACATGCATCAGTTAAATAGATCTCAAAATAACCTTAAATGTATTTGTTGTTTAGTTTAACCTTTAACTGTTTATCAGTGTTATTGTGATGTTTGGATTCATTACCATCTTATTTCTTACTTTACATACTTTTTCTCTGCTTCAGTGCTTCATCCTTCTGCATCTTTACATTAAGTTGTTTTTATTTTTAAATTCAATTTCTTCCCTCTACTACTTTAGTAGTTACCATAAAACTTTAATAGTTACCATAACACTTCAAGTGTAAAGTTTATGTTACTCAATATCTTTTACTTTTTTGGTATAATAAAATTATTTTATGAAATCACAGTCTCTCTCATTTTCCTTGTTGCCATCCCATGTTTAATGCTATCTTCTCTGTCTCCCCACATGAAATGTTTTTGCTGTCTCACGAGGACTGCGTGTTTAGAATCACTCCCATGCTCATCACCTCTGTGCTCAGCACTGTTCTTGCATTTACAACTTCCCTTCTGTGGTAATTTCCCATTATGCAGAAAGGACATCAGAAAATGCTTTAAAGTAAGGATCTGTTGGTGATAAATCTATTCACATTTAATTTATCTAAGAGGGATTTTAGTTTTTATTCTATTTTTTCTTATATTTATTTGGATTAATTTCAAACAGAAAATATATAAGAAGAGTACAAATGATTCATTCATATATGTCCTACACCTGAATTCCCTACTTGTACATTTATAAAGTACATTTATATTATACTAAACCCACTTTATCATTCTCTCTCCATTTGCAGTATCAACTTTCTTACAATGTTGACAAGAAGGGTTGTTCTTGTTACTATGTGTGAATTCTCCTAATGACCGCTTGTAGAAATGGAAATGCAGGTTGTAAAGATTACCTGTGTTGGAGGAAGTTCACAGACAAAAAGTTCTATATTCCGATTATAGCAGCAACATTTGTCTTCTTTCATTTTGTATTAGTTGTTTACATTTTTTATCTCTTAAATCCAATGAGCATGTACAATAAAATTTTCCACAACTTTCACCACAAGTGACAAGACAGAATAATGGATTCTTCTCCTCAAAAGTATTATTTGTTTTCATGATAGTCAACTGTGTATCTATGTCCTCAGTGTAACATAAATCATTTAAGTTCTATAATGCTCACATCAGTAGTAGTATTTTCTTCTTATATACATGAAGACATAATTGCTCCAGGTTAAAAAAAAGTGGCAGAGATTTCATTCAAATTCAGTCTCTCTGATGCCAAAATCCGTGTTCTTAATCATTATATGCACTGACTCCAATTTCATGTTTCAGTGATATTTCATAGGTTTAATGTGAAAATATATCCTTGGATATTATCCCAATGATAATATACATCGTTTCCACACAATGCGAAAACACTGCATGTAGTCAGAAAGATTTGGTTAATTAAACACTATAAAGGACTGCACTAATGAACTACTGCTTAATAATGTAAGAAAAAAATCTTGAAAGTAGCATTTATAGCCTTAAAATAAGTCATGACTCTTTTCTGAAATAGAGAGGTCTACTATAATTCCATTTATAAGGAGAGACAACTGTGCAGGTTTTCTTAGTAATGGAGATGGAATTTAGCAGGGTATTGTTTAAAAAATTAGGATAATAAAGGATGCAAGTTAACCAATGCTTATGTTTTATAACTAATTTTATCTTTAAAAAGCCCTGAGGTGGCTTTCCCTTGTATTTATAAAGTGCTATTTTTAAATATTTGGCTCATTTGCATGCGGTTGGTTTCTGCATCAGCATAATCCAATACTTAGTTTAGTGTAATTTAAACAGATGACTAAGTAATTTAAACAGATGACTACAACATAAACATTAAGATTATAACCACGCTTTTTTAGCCCAAGCTTTATGGACAGAGTATACTTGTTTTAGAATATAAAAACAAGAAAACCAATAAAACACAGTTGACCCTGTTTTTGTTGCAATATAATAATAATATGGAATATTAATTAATGATTATTTTAAAAGCATCTGTAGTATGTTTTTTAGTGTGACATGGCATAGCATTTGGAAATTTTAGTTAAAAATGTCTCTGTACTCTGTTTCAGAGAAATTGTTTTCCCCTTTGTGTTGGTGAAACATGAACTGCCATGTCACTCTATGGCCACTTGGTGGAACTCTTTCATTTCGCTTTCAGCAAACTCCAAGCAGTGGCAACCTTGTTTCTGGCAAGGCATGGACACTCTCTCTCTCTCTCTCTCTCTCTCTCTCTCTCTATCTCTATCTCTGTCTCTATCTCTATCTCTATCTCTATATCTATCTCTCCCCCCTCTCCCTCTCTCTCTCTCAGATTTAAGGAACTCATTCTTTAACATGCTATGAAATTATGGTTCTCTATAAAATATTAGGAAATTAATACACAGAAAAAAGGACAATTCTACTATCAAATGAATTCTTGTTTTCATGCTACTGCAAGAAATTTTTCTAGAAAATGAATGCTACATTATCCTAAATATTTTAATGAAATCATATTATTTATAATCAAATCTGACATCCTATTTTTAAGATATTTGCAGAATGGATAATCTATTTAAGAATTATGAAAAAATTTTGCTAGAAGCAGTTCCAAGGTCTGTGGGCTTAGAAGGTGTTGTGTAACTATGGGAAATTCTTAATAATTTACCTCAGTTGGGGAAGATAGTCTAGGAACAGGAGAGATTGATTATGAAACATGGTTTCCAAAAAAGCAGATGGAACAGTGAGTGAAGTGCATTGCAAGTGTTGGCATATACATTAGCAAAGGGCTTCAGTGACTGTCTGTGACCTTATCACTCAAATTTCCCAAAGTTTTGTATAAAATAGAAATAATAATTATGTCTCTTAAGAGAGCCAAGTATACTAAAATCACTATAGCAATTTATTTCTACACTGTAAAAACTTCATGTAGATGATACTTTTGGGATTATTATGTTGGTGTAGAGAAGGTCCCCAGTAAACACATCAAGGGCATCTCAGAAGGCCATCTTCAGTGATGCTACATTGTAAAATCTTTTCTCTTCAAAATGCTCTATAAAGCCTAGCTCCTGGTTGCAAGAATCCTAGTAAGTGAGGACTCATTTTAGTTTACCACTTCTTTTAAATGATGTCTGCCACCTCAGTGGCGTCTACTCTTAAGCTAGTGATTGCAAAACCCATATCTCTAGTACTACTGAATCTCTACTCTTAACTTTGCCATCCTATTGGGTAGCTACTTGTCAATACTCCAGTTACTTTGATTGCATTGCGTCCCAGACTGAACTCAACTGTGTTTACCCTGCAAAACTGTTATGTCCTCCTGGCTCATAGACTTTTTGGTTTTCAAATGTGTGACCATAATTAATTTAACTTTTTCTCTTCACTACCTAGCCCACAGTAGTAAGCAAGCAATTAACCATTGAATGAGTAGATTATTTTGAAGCTCAAGATATAGCTTAGAACTAAAAATGTCAAGCATTAAATTGTTATTCTGTCAGATATTGGTTTAAACACTATTATTTTTCTTTTGATTACTGTATTTATTTCTGAATAAATAAAATGCAATGAAAATATAAGTCACTGAATGTGTTTTTATTTTTAGACAGTTTAGAAGAAATTCCACTGTTGCACTAATGATGATCAGAGAGAACAGGAAGTGATAGATAATTAGGTTGGAGACCAAGGCAGAAGCCAGATCCCCTATCACCTGGTAGGTCACAAAAAGAAGTTTGGATTTTTTTTCCATATGTGTAGGAAAGCCATCAAAGATTTTGATACAGAGAGTGGCTACACTTGTATATATAAATTTTCATGTCACAAATATAAGGATGGTATTTAAATCTATGTGATTGGATATAACTGGTTCTGAACCTTTTTTGTTTCAGGACCCCATTATACTCTTAATATATTATTCAAAACTCTGAAAACTACTGCTTATGTGGGTTTTATCTATTAACATACACTGTGGTTAAAATTAAAGCAATTCTCAAAACACTTATGTACGAATTTGTTTAAATAATAAAATAAGTGCTTCATATGAATGAGATTTATATATATATATATAAACTAATTATATTTACCAAAACAAAAACTTAATGAGAAAGAAAAAAGGATAGCTTCCATTTGCACACATCTCCGAGGACTTCCTTAACAAAAGGAGTGGATTCTCATATAGGCTTCAGCTTTCAGTCTGTTGAGTTAGCATTTGCTAGAATGCCTTTGTAAATCCCAACTCTGTAATGTAGAGAGAATGAGATAGTTAAAAGGTAATGATCATATATATATATATTCAAAACTATATATATATATATGTGTGTGTGTGTGTAGTTTTGGATCCATTCAAAAGATTTCAAGGACCCCCTGGGATCTTCTGAACATGCCTTAAAAATCTCTGACTGAGCAACTGTTTACAGAAGAAACATCGGAGGCCTGAGCTTTGACAGTTCAACATTTAGAGTACTGAAGCAAAAAAAGTTACAGAAAATTATAATTAGACCATTTCTATAGTTACATGGAAATATCTTTTGTGAATCTCCACTTTCCGTTTGTCAGCAAATTTATCTTCTTAGGGTCACACTTATCTTTTTGTGGACTGTAAAGAAAGCCATTCATGTATGCCCCTACACTGTTATAGCATAAGCTGTTTTTAATAATGAGAACACGGGTTCCAGTCAAAATAGTGGTATAGGTAATGTGGTACTCAAAACGTCCCACAAGTCCATCAAAATGACAAATAAATTACAGTATACAACCATCATTCAGAACCACCTGAAATCTAGGTGGACAAAAGTCCTAAAAATAAGTATCTTAAGAAAAAGCCACATCAAAAATTTAAGAGGGCCCTGGCCAGGTAGCTCAGTTGATTAGAGCATATCCTGATCCACCAAGCCTGTGGGTTCAATCCTAGTCAGGGCACATACAAAAATCAACCAAAGGCTGTGGCTGGTATGGCTCAGTAGACTGAGAGCTGGCCTGTGAACCAAAGGGTTGCTGGTTCTATTCCCAGTCAAGGCACATACCTGGGTTGTGGGCCAGGTCCCCAGTAGGGGGCATGCAAGAGGCAACCAAACATTGATGTTCTTCTCCTCCTCTCTCCCTTTCTTCCCCTCTCCCTAAAAACAAATAAATAAAATCTTTTTTTAAAGAAAGGAATCAACCAAAGAATGCATGAACAGATGGGAAAACATTAATATTTCTCTCTTTGTCTCTCCGAAATCAATTGTGAAAAATGACTAATAAGAAGGCCTGAGACATGGAATGGGCTGGTCCTACAACTATATGTGGCAGATAAAAATTGGGATATCTCAAATTCTGAAGTCCCTCCTGAAGACTAAATGGTCCCAGACCCAAAACAGGACACCCAGTGTAGGCTTCCAGGGCTAGCAAGAGATGTCCTCATAACTTCTGGCTGTAAAAACAGGCTTTCCCTTCAAAGGGCCAGTGCCTGGATTTATTCAGACTCACTGGCTCTGTGCTCCAACATCCAAAGTTGCCAAGGACATACAGGGAGGAACTAAATTGTCTGGCATCAGAACGAAGCTGGAGGAGAGCTTTCTCCTACACAAAAGTGCTGGCAAAGGCCATTGTTTCTTTTCTAGGCACTCCCCCAACGTGGTTGGCAGGCGGGCAACATATCTGAATCTTCATCAACCCAGCTAATACTTTTCATCCCACCCTGCTGATTCCCTGAGACCCCACCCCACCCAACTTGTGGGCCCAACTCAAGCCTTTTCCAGTGGCTTTTCTATACAGATGATCTGTCTTGGTTCATGCTTTGGACTTTTCTAAAATCTCTCAAACAAGAAGCATCTCAGGATGTCCTATACCTCAAGCCAAGCAGCCCCAAGCTTTTCACTAGCAGCAGCTGGCCATGGTTCACAGCTTGACCTCTCCCGGGCACCTCTAGGCCCAGCACAAGTATCAGCCATCTGAAGACAGCTTTGTAGCTCATGCCAGTTGGCCCTGGGGAGGGCTTAAGTGGCAGCTGAACTTCACCTGCACTTCATGGGAGGCACCAGAGCCATCACACCTAGTGGACAGCTTCAGACCACATTTTAGCCCCACCTGACCATTTCTATGAGGACACATTCAAGGGGAGACCAGAGCCTCAGGGAAGTAAGTGCTGCTCCATGACGTGGGCCCCAAAACAGCTGATCCCCTACTGTGGTCACAGCCAGTCCTCATAGCTAATCAGCCTGGGAGTAAATTTCTCCCACTGAGGTATCAAAACCAATAAAGTCTCAACCCCAATAGGAGGGTGTACACAGCCCACAATGGGAGGACCCCTGGAGCACCCAGCTTTGGTGATTGGGAAGGCTGTGCCGCTGGACCCTACAGATTCTGGAAATGTAGCGGCTCTACCTAATACATAGAACCAAACACTTGGAACCAGCCAATGTGAGGAAACAAAGAAATATATCCCAAATGAAATGACAGAAGAAAACTTCAGGAAAAAATTAATGAAACAAAATGGAGCCAAGTAATCTACTAGATGCAAAGTTCAAAATAAGAAGTTATAAGAAGGCTCAATTAAGTGAGGTGAAGACTAGATGAACTTAGAACTTCAACAAAGAGATAGGGGACATAAAACTGGAGATAGAAACAGAAAAAACAGCCATAAATGGAGAATATACTAACTGAAATAAAGAATATATTACAGGGAATCAACAGTGGAGTAGAAGAAGCAGAGGATTAAATAAGAGGTTTGGAAGATAATAAAACAGAAAATACCCAACGAGAATATGGACAAAGACCATGGGGGAGAGGATTGAATGTGGGACATGGAGTTGAGTAAGGTGGGGAAGAGTAATGGTGTGAATATGAGGACAACTGTAATTGAACAACAATAACAAAATAAAAAGAAAAAGAAAAAAATAATTTTAAAAAATGAGGATAGTATATGGAGCCTTTGGAATACTTCAAGTGTACCAACATTTTCATCATCTGGATGCCAGAAGGAGAAAAGAGAGAAGAGCAAGGAATTGAAAACCTATGTAGAAAAAAGTAATGATGGAAAACTTCCCTACGTGGTTAAGGAAATAGAGATACAAGACCAGGAAGTACCCAGAGCCCCATACAAGATGAGCATAAAGAGGTCCTCACCAAGACATATCATAATTAAAATGTCAAAGGTTAAAGACAAAGAGAAAATCTTCAATGAAACAAATGAAAAGCAGGTTGGTATGTATAAGGGAGCTCCCATGAGATTGTCAGCTGATTTCTCAACAGAAACTTCGCAGACCAGAAGGGATTTACATGAAATATTCAAATTGAATATTTTGAATAGTGTCAAGTGGGAATGAGATTATTGGAGTGATCACTTAATAAGTTACATAATGTCTAATCACCGGGTTGTACAACCTGAAAATAATGTAGTATTCCCTGTCAGCTCTAATTGAAAAATTAAAAAAAATATTGAAAGTCAAAAATAATGAGAGCATAATTTCTAGGTAAACATGTCTCAGTTAAAAGACACAGGTATGGGTGCCAACATCAATACTTTCCCCTCCCCATTTACCAGACTTAAAATTTCTAGTGCACAGGCATTGCTAATTCTTGTTGGAACCCTTGAGATTACAATTCTTGTTTTAGAGTAGGTGTGCAATGTTTATAATTTGAGTGAATAAGTTACTTCCAGGCAGGGTAACTGAACAAGAGAAGGTGTATTCTTCCCATTACTAAGGTGAGCTACTGCTGGTGGCTGTGCAAGGCTGTTCTGAGGTCCCAGTTCTAATATCATAAAACATCAAGCATATGAAAATAAAGTAAAATGGCACCTGCCCTTCTCTTATAATAGGTTGTTGTTGTTGTTGTTGTTTTTACCTCTGTATGTGAAACTAATAATGTTCTCAGACAATTATCAATCAAGGTTTGGGACAAAGGCTAAAGGGAAAGACTCATCCTGCTTGTGGATAGGGTTGCCCAATAAATTATAGGACATCCATATAAATTTGAACTTTAGGTGAACCAGAAATGATATGGGACATATTTACGCTAAAAAGTGATGTTTTTAATGTGAAATTCAAATTTTGGTGGTAAATCTGTAGTTTTATTTGCTAAATTAGATAATCCTATGTTAGGAATACTTCGGACACACCAGAGTAAGACGTGCTTTCTGGAACTTCTGGAGACCTTCTGGCGACCTTCTTTTGTGAGTCCATTAGGGCAGATCTGTAGGGCTGAATGTTTTAGGCAACTGGGTAAAGAGCTTGGGGAGAGTGTTATTCAAGAAAAGAAAAGAAAGCAAGGTAGCTTTTACAGAGATAAAAATTTCTGTCCTTAGCTACAGTTATATGAAAAATATACTTAGATTAGAAAAATTAATCCTTTCCCAGATGAGATGAAAGCCGAGCATAAGCACAATAGACCATGTGTGAGAGAGAAAGCATATGCTATGGAATTAAACTGTATTCAGCTATACTCTGATAAAGCAAATGTGAGAGAGGATAATACCACAGGAAGCTAAATTAGGTTTTCCCTCTGACACTCAGTAGACTCATGACCTGTGGAAGGCCTCATGTAATTGTGGGAGAAGATGAGAGAAGGCACAGATGCAGTTAAGAATTATATAACATTTTTAGCAGTCATGTGCAAGGTCATTATGCTCATAAATGAAGTAAAAAGTAACAGAATTACTGCCAAATATGTGATAAAGACATTAAAAAAGTAATATGGCATATGACAGGACTCCAGGGTCTTAAGAGACTCATTAGTAGATTTTTACGGGAAGTTGTTAATAAATAAGAAAAGCTGTTAAACAGACTTTGAAAATCTCCAAAGAACTAGGGCGTGTACAGTAAGGAAGTTTCAGGAAAGTGCAATATGATGAAATTCAGACAAAAAAAGGATAACTATTATACAAGGTTGCACTTGTGTTTTAGGGTATACAATTTCAAACAGAAATGTCTTCAAGATGTTGGGTTTTTAAAAAAGAGACACAAATAAACATCTTTCTATCTAAGGTCTCTACTGTGTCAAAACATTAGAATCTGTTACTGATATAAACAGCTGACTAGATTTAAAGTATGTGAAAAAATGCAATGGTGACCAAATTTTTTTAGATATTTAATTTATTTATTTTTCAACAGAAAGGAAGGGAGGGAGAAACAGAAGTAGAGAAACATCAATGTGTGGTTGACTGTTTGTTCCCCCTACTGGGGACCTGGCCTGTAACCCAGGCATGTACCCTGATTGGGAATCAAACCAGCGACCCTTTGGTTCACAGGCCAGACCTCAATCCACTGAGTGCATGAGCCGGGGCTATTACAAAGTATTTTTACATCAAAAAAGGTCTGGATTATTTGTATTTGGTCTATAACTCTGGATGAGTGCTTGGAATTAAAGTCAGATCACTAGCATCTCAACTCTGCTGTGATGATATTTGGGGGGCTAGCTACTTCCTGGCCATGATACTGTGTGATGTTTACCTGCCAGATCATCTTAAGACCACCTTTCTGCTTAAGCAAATATAGGGATGGAAAAATTATACATCTTGTGCATATAGCTCTGAAATACAAGGCTACTGCATAAGAAACATTATTCTAATGGTAGCTTCACTAAAAATGAGGAGAAGGGATTTTATTTAGAGTAAAAGAACACTAACGAGGCATTAGTAAATTTGTTTTTTGTTTGTTAAGAATAAATTTTCATTATTTTAAAGCCAGAAAAGGCTGAAATTAAAATGAAGTTATTATGACAATTTAATAAAACATTTTAATTTGTATCTGTTTTGGTCACCTGGTTTCGATTGTGTTCAGTAGAATCACTTAATTTTATTAGTGACCTTAAGTATTTGAAAATATATAATTTAGCAGTTTTAAAGTTTCTAATGTATACACATTTTAAACGCTTTGGCATGCTTAAATAGTTGCATATTGGGGAACTCCAAGCAGACTATAATATTTTCTGAAAGGCAACATTCATATCCCATACATTGAAGTGAGTTTCCATGTGACCCTGAATGGCTGGCTGCTTGCTAAGGGGAGTTAGTGATTTAATGTTACAACATGGGCTACATTGTAAAACTTTTGCATTAGAGCTTTAAAAAAACAAAAATAGAGAAACACATTCTGACTGGGTTTTCACAGTGGGAATAAACAAATCTTTTAAAACATCATAAAATGGATATAATAGCAAAAAGGTAGGAGTTACTATTTTTTCTTTGTTTCCTCAAGGGAAGATTAAAAAAAAACTTTTTATTTCAAGTAGTTGACACCTACATACATCTAAAGAAAAACAAATGGAGTGTTTTCAGCTGATTTTCTAATATCCTTCTCCAGCCATGACCCCTACTTGGTCTGGCCTGATTCATCTGTGGCTCCCGTCAGTATATCAGTCTCGTGTACACTCTCCTGTGGCTTCTTGGGTGAATGCTGAAAAGGCCATCAGGTCACCTGCAGCTCCTTGTACACTGAGTTCTTGTGTGTCCTGCTGTGTACAAGGCCTGCTCCTGTGGTTTTATCTCTGTGTCCTGCAGGCTGTGACATTTTTGATCTAACCGAGCCCAGATACCTTCTGCATGGAAGCCTAATCTGCCACTGAGTTTTTTCTCTGAAAAGGCAGCAGTAAGCATGTTACCTTTGTATTGTTGATCTGTTCATGTGTAATAAACCACCTCACTATTAATGGCTTGAATCCACAGCCATTTTATCATGCAGGACAGCAATTTGGGCAGGACTAAGCAGGGCTAGTTCATCTATGCCTGACACGGCTGCAACTGGACGGCTGAACCGGAGCTGGTGGCTGTGTGTTGGCCTCGTTTGCACGCCTGGGGCTTGCTGTCAGGTGGTACACCATGGTCCCCTGTTGGACTTTTTCCTCAACCTGTGGTCTCATATCCTCCAGGGCCTGTATCTCCATGTGTCCACTGTGTTAAGCAGGAGAACATGGACTTCTTTGTGGGGGAGTTGGATTCCAAGATGGAAAGTAGAAGTTGAAGGACCTGAGCTGAAAACATCACTTTGGTCAAAGCAAGCCATGTGGACAGCCAGGGTTGAGGAGCTGAAGAAATAGACTTTATCTCCAAGAGAGGGAAATGGCAAATGTTTCACTAAGGAGCATAGGTGTGCTCATTGGTAGGTTGCTTTTAACACCCTACCAGACTGCTCTTGCAAATGATTTACACCGGTCTTTGAAGAAGGACAGCTGTGCCTGGTGGCATCTTCCTTTGAGTCTTCCTTTGAAAACTTCAGGTTTTCCGTATGTGATTTCCTGGGGTAGGAGGGGAAACAAAACAAACTAAACAAAAAAAACTCTGCTTCTTTTTTATTATAATGTTAAGTAAAACTAGTTTATTTTTCATTTTATTTTTTTATAAATGTAAGTTTGTACCATTTCTTAAAGATTTTATTTATTTATTTTTAGAGAGAGGGGAAGGGAGGGAGAAAGAGAGGGAGAGAAACATCAATATGTGGTTGCCTCTCAAGCACCCCCTACTGGGGATCTGGCCCACAGCCCAGGAGTGTGCCCTGATGGGGAATCAAACCAGTGACCCTTTGGTTCAGAGGCCTGCACTCATTCCACTGAGCCACACCAGCCTGGGCAAGTAAAAATTGTTTAAAATTTCAATCTAATCTTTTCAAATAGCTAAGCTGATTAAATCAGGGGAGATAATGCTTCTGTGTTTATTACATTTCTCTCTGGTTTTGAGATAAGCAAGTCACTTGCACTAATTTTATATTATAAGATGTGGAGATTTGGATTATACTGCCTTGGAAATAGATATACTCAGAACTAAAAGAATGATTTGGAAGTCCCTTGTTGTAGTAGGGAATAATGTCCCATACTTAATAACTGGCATCAGTTTGTTGAAGTTTTGTGGGGGAGAAAAGAGGAGAGTAGTACTTAATTTGCAGGTAAATTATGTAATTTTACTTACTAATTTATCTGATAATATAACTTTATTTTGTCTCAGCAGCTTGAGTGTATGTTTATATGAAGTTGTGTCATTGTCTTATTGGAAACCCTTCAAATTCTTCCTGTGATGAGTAGAAAAATGAAAATTCCTTGATGTGATTGAAAGCCCTGACCCATTTCCAGATCTAAGTCATTATGTACCATATCTCGACCCGCCCCAGGCAATCTAACTGCCTGTCAATCTCCCAGATTATGAACTGAGTTACATCACTTGTTACTTCAGTTCTCCCTGTTGAAGCATCTTTCTTTGGCCCCCTGACTTGCTTTAGTTCCCCTCCTTCAAAAACTGTCCCCAAGACACTGCTATTCTTTTTAGCCCTAGCTCAAATATTTACTCTAAATACATGTTCCTTAGCATTGCCTCTTCTTATGGAGTGACTATTTTATCTCACGTGCCAATTTCCAGACTCCATACATTTCTATCTTTACAGCTATAGATTTTATTGCACTTAATTATTTGTTGTTCTCTAATGGACAACATGTAATATACCTTTATATTCTGAATTTTCTCTTTCTAAGACAATGCCTGGCCCTGGCTGGTGTAGCTCAGTGGATTGAGCATGGGCCTGGGAACCAAAGGGTCCCGGTTCGATTCCCAGTTGGGACACATGCCTAGGTTGCAGGCCAGTTCCCAGCAGGGGATGCAAATGAGGCAACCATACATTGATGTTTCTCTCCCTCTCTCCTTCCCTTCTCCTCTAGAGATAAATAAATAAAATCTTAAAAAAAAGACATGCCTGGCCTATATTTAGTATTTAAAAATGATGTTTATGAAATTAATGAACCTATACTAAAATGCTTTTGATATCAGCCTCTCCTAGACAAGTCCCAAGTCAGACACATATGTATTAACTCAGCATGTATTATCTCAATATGATTCAGAAGAAATAATTCATGTATGATGTTCTATTTTTGAAAGAATTTTTTTGTCCTCAACTGAGAGCACGAGGAAGGAAGAGAGAGAAAAACATTGATAGGTTGCTTTTTCATGCATGCCCTGACTGGGGATTGAGCTCATAACTTTGGTATGTGCCCTGACTGGGAATTGAACCTGTGACCTTTTGGTCTACAGAACAATGCTCCAACCAACTGGGCCACACTGGCAGTACTAATGCTCTGTTCTTTAATTGATACTTGAAGCATGATTAGAAACTGAATGTGTGCTGCCAGAAGATGTACTGGGCTAGATTTTTAATTTTCTCTTCAATGCAGCAGACTGTTTAGAAGCAAGAAGAAAATCCCTTTTTTTCTTTCATATGTCTGTTAAGATGCAGTGTTTGATGTACTTGCTTCCTAAGGCATACATAGTTGAGTGCAATTAAATAAAGAAATGTTGACTCTGCAAGCCATATTGCACAGAGTACGTTTCACAGAACTATATCTTGATATGTCACATAATTCCCATGTGCATTTGGAGGTCTGTGCTCATCACTTGTTGGAACCAATGTCATCCAAATGTGATAGCCCTGAACTGAAGTTTTCATTTAATCTTACAAGCTCTACCTGAGGATCACGGCATTGGCACATTTTCAGTATTGGCTTGGCCAAAAAGTCCATATGGGTTTTTCCATAAAATAAGACACTTCATTTTCACCAATAATTTTATTGATTGGGATATTTTAAGTATGTGGGCCATCTCCTGTGTGGTATAATTTTGATCGTTCTCAATTAATGTCTTAATATTGATTGCTATCAACTTTCAACTGGTCTACCTGACCTCGGAGCATCATCCAGTGAAAAATCTCCAGCACAAAATTTTGCAGCCCACTTTTGCCACATTTGATTGGTCACAGCACCTTCTCTACATACTGCACAAATTTTTTTTGTGTTTCAGTTGTGTTTTTACCTTTCTTGAAATAATAAAACACAATATGCCTGAAATGTGCATATTTTCTTCCATCTTCAATATTGAAATGACTTCACTAATTTTGATTTTTTAAATGCATGCTAATGTGATGTCTGTCACAGTACAATCTAACACAATTGTTTTTAATGAAGTTAAAGACAACTGAGTGCTATTAGAGCCAGCTTATGGAAAATACAGAATAAATTTTTTAGCTTACCCAATACATGTGTCTCCTTCATCTTTTACCATGGATTTAGCTTCCCCTTTTCACAGAAAAATACACAAACCGCAAATCATTATTATTCCAGCATTTTTCAAAAGATTACTTTCTCCAAACCTGTTTTCTCTTCCTGTTTTTCCACTTAAATTTCTAAAGTTGTGTCAGGGTGGTTAATCTGGGGCTGAGAAAAATATCAGTTAACATCTATTATTTATAGATAACTTCATATTTTATTTTTTGAAGTAGAGATGGTATAGTAGAAAATGGTGCATTTAAGGATCAGAAAGAAATTATGTAGTTCAAATTTTAAGTATTTGGGGACAGATTACTTTCTTTTTTTATATTTGCTTTTATATCTACAAAGATGTTGTATTTCTGCACACCGAGAAAGTTAAGATGTGCCTTGCTTCCATTTGCTTCACAATTTTAGACATTTTGTCGTGACAGACTTAGCCATGCTTGTTTTATAGCTTAGTAATTCAGGCTTCGGAAAAACAAATTTTCTTGCAATTCTGTGTTTACTTTCTATTCCTATTCTGTTTTTCATGAGATTTTCTTCTTTCTTCAGGTAATAAACACTTACTCCTCTCCAATGTATCCTAATAGGCCTCTGAGACTAACCGGCCTGTTGAAAAACTCATTCATTGGGCCATGCTGCTTTCCTCAGCATATGCATGCTTGCAGCATTTCCTGCGAGTCAAAATTTATGCTAAGCCCTGCGGATAGGCTGCAAAACAATAAGACTTTTTTTCCTGCCCACTTGGAAATTAAAGTCAAGCAGGAAACAAATTAAACAAAATAATTGTATAAATTATTTAAATTTCTATTTCAATAAACATAAAAGATAAATAAGACTATAGACCAAGTCTGTGGACTGCTCTGGGACAATGAAGAAAGGTTTTTCTTTTAAAAAAAGGTTATTGAAGCTAAGACTTTAACAATAAGTAAAAATTAGTCTTGTGGAAGTGACTGGGGGAAAGCTTGAGGCAATACAACTCAATGGGAGATGAAGTCAGGGAAGAAAAATGGATCAATCTGTTCAGAGCTTTTGAAGTGTCCTTTTAGGGATCTGTAAAACTTTCTGAAGGGGAAAAGGAAGCAAAGAAAAGTTGCAGCCAGAGAGGAACATGATCTCATTTTTTTAAAGGTAACATCTAGTTTCTGTGTGTGGGAAAAGGAAAAAAAAAGAATATTGCTTGGAAAAAAGCAGGAGGTAGAAGGAGTCATCCAAGGTTTTGCAAATATATGCCTAGATCTACAAGACACAGCTGGAATAGATATAAATTGTAGTTACAGCAACCTATAATTTTGAAAATAAAGCATGTGAGATTCCCTTGAGAGAATATTTTATAAAATGAGGGACACACAAAGGAATCATGAGGTACACCAACATTTAAAATTTGAGTAGAGAAGTAGCATCTGGTAGAGCCCTTCCAGGAAGCAGGAATTGTCAAGGTGTGAGAAGCATCCTGAGAACATGGTTCCATTTGCAATGACTGCTGTGATAACAACTCTCGTTGGTGATTACCTCAGCTGAAAACACCCGCCTCACGTCAGGTTGCAACTTCTCTACAGGTGGGCCTGCAACCAAAGACCTGTCACATGGGGTATTATGTCCTGTTCCTAGGCCCAACAACCTGTATTGGACCTTTATATACCACTGAAGTGTTATCCCAGCTACAGGTGTATATAGTCTGCAACTAGATACAGCCTGGCTTTTTCTCTTGCCCTACCATGCTTCTCCCCCTCCTATCCTGGGTATTGTTATAAGGGAATTTTGTAGGACATGCCTCTTTTGCATCCATCTGAAGCCGCCTAAGAAATCCTGAAACCCACTCTGAAATCTCCCAGGGAACCCAATCTATAACACATGGAAATAATATATATTTTAAGAAAGAAGATAGGCTGGATCGTATCTAATAATCTTAGATAGTCTAGAAATGTTGGGATAGAAAAAATGGTGACGAGCACTTTGGTTCAGTAATGAATGCAGCTCTCTAGGTTCAGTTAGGAAAGCAGGATGAGATTGGACTGTGCAGAGGAATAATAAGAAATGAAGCTTCAGATCAGACATATTGACAGTGTTATTGGAAAGTTTAGCAGAAAAGCATAGGGTGAGGTAAATGTGAGGTATGTGGACAATTTAAGGTGTGAGAGACTGGATCATTGATTCTGCAACATCCTTGAGCAGATGGAGGAAGTGGACATAGTACAGATTAGTTTTAGCTTGGTTTGCAAAAGAATGTAACACAGTTTTCTGTTCATGGATTTTATTTGTCTCAAGGAAGAAAGAAGCAAAGATTGAAGGAAATACAGGGCAATTGAGAGGATTGTATATAGGGGGAAAGATTGAAATGGTCATTTTAAAGAGCAATAATTTAGTTGAAAGAGAAAAACAGTGATTTTTTTAAGGCAGCATTGAGAGTCCAGTTGAGAACAATGATAATGAATATATACTGGCACAAATTGAAGCAATCAATTATTCTTCAACTTGCTTTCTTGTCAAATATAAATGCTACACATTTGGGTTTACTTGGCAAATGGTGCTTGTGATGAAAACATCTGTTTTTTCTATTCCCTGGAGAAAAAGCTATTTGAAAAACATTTCAATTACTTTTCATTAAGAAAAGGCAATACTAATAAGCCTACGTAGACATTTTCTCTGTTGGAGAATCCTTCCTAACGAGTCTCATTCTTTCTACTCCTGTCTATGGGGCAAAGGGAAGGAATGTATTTGATGAACAAGTAAAAAGAAGTTCTTTTTGAAGTTATAGTAATAGGTACTTGTCAGTCTAAATCTACCCTGTCAATCCTTAGTAGTTAGAACATGACTGATTAAGGAAAGAAGTATGTTTATGATATAAAGAAATTCCTTTCCATGAAGAATGTGGGTGGATGGATGGCTCAGATGAAGTGGCATCGCCTGCAGAGCTGATCAAACTCGGCGTCAGATCAACACCACGTCATCTTGGTGTTTCCTTAAATTCTACAATGTGTGTGTAAGGTGATATACTAGTCCTCAGTTAAAATGTCTTCTTTAATTAAAATGAATATAGTTTTCTTTTTATTGTCTTTTTGTGGGAATAGAAAACATCTGGAGCTTACTTTTAATACTGACTGTCAATTTGATGAATTTATAGATTAGAAAACTGTCCATCCTTAGGTTTTTATTACTAATTTTATGTAATTGATAAATCTGGAAAGGTTAAGCAGTTATTTAAGGGTTTTGAATAATATGTAATCTTTTAACAGATGAAAAACACCTTTAAATATTTTAAAATTTATTAGTTATATAACTTATTTTGTCTTTAAATGCTTTAATTTTCTGACAGTAACATTCTTTAAGTATCTAAATAACTTCTATAAATCTAATTAACAAATAAGGTGAAAAAATGTATTTTATGTATTCCAAAACAACATATAAGCAGTAATATATCAGCTTTAAAACACTATGTGTAGGTCAAGCAATTATTTGCATATTTTAAATTTGAAATTATGAAGATATTATTCTAATTCACTAGCATTTCCAAATGTAATGCATTCTATTTTATTTTTAATTCTGAATTTTTCTATATCAACAAACAAAAAATCTCTGATAATTTTATTCTTGTAAGAACAATACATATAATGAACACAAACTTTTGTAAATATTTCAATACTATTTATGATAATAATAGTAAATTAAAAATCAAATAGAATATCAAGTACTCAAATATGTATTTGACATTTTACCATTAAACTATTACTCTAATGGCAAGGATCTCTAAATATAGCAAATTTATACATTTCTAAATACATTTATTCCTTCCTAATGTAAAACTATCTTCTATTATTTTAAATTTTAAAAATATTTCTATATCTAATTATAAGTACTCTTGAACAGGAGGAAACGCACTAGGAATTTAATCACCATCCTGGGCACTGAAGCTCCTCAACATGTCCTGTACTTCATTCTTAATCTTCCTGCTGAGGGAGATCATAACGTGTTACAGGACTGTGATTTATTATGACTAGGGATTTTGTTCAGAGCATTTACCAGGACTAGTGACTTTTTTAAACATATACTAAGGAAACCTCTTTGCAGTTGAGGTCGGCAACTCCAAATCTCAAAAGGCATTTCCATCGATCACAGCCCCTGGACTCAGTGGGCACAGGTGTCCTGATCCACCTGTCTAATCACAGAACTCTGCTCTCCCTCCCACATTATTCCCTTGTTTCTACACCGAGTGTATTGCTTTAGATCTCAGGAAATGTATATATATTTCCCAAATAGATTATATGACTTTTTGGTATGTCTTTTCCACTTAATTTGAGAAAATGTTGAACTAGATGGAATTATGTATTCTTCCATACCACAAAACAAATATCACTTAAATTGAAATTTATATTATTTATATAATATAACCTTTTCTGACTTGAGCTTAATATATTATATGGTTGTTCAGTTGACACTTATTTAATTGTTCCTTTTGATATTTTCTCTGGATTGATTCTTATGTTATCGGTATTTGGCAATAAAGAATGCAGTCGTTTTGCTTGTAATGACTAGAACACATTGTTGTTTATCAACATAGGAGTGTACATCAACTGTAAAAGATGTACAGGTAGTATTTTTGCATTTCTTAATCATCTGAAACCTCAAAGTTGTTGGGATTTGGGGTGTGTGTGTGTGTGTGTGTGAGAGAGAGAGAGAGAGAAAGAGAGAGAGAGGGAGAGAGGGAGAGGGAGGGAGTGGGGAGAGGGAAGAAAGATGAAAGAAAGAACAAGAATAAACCTGAAGTTTTGAGACTTTAAAACCCTAAGAAAAAATATAAAATATTTGGTGAGAAACAATTGATGAATGTCTTCCACAGTTAATTAACCTTGAAGAAACAAGTGCAGGACAACACACACATAGTGAAAAATAGAACACAAAACATCAGAATATAATAAAGTGCTAGAAATAAATTAAAGATATTAAAGATGAGTTACTTTCATATAAACTTTAAATACAGTCATTTTGTGTTTTTGAGAAAGTTGGGTAAAGGCTTCTAAAATGATCAGGTTATAGAGACAATAAAATACCTGATTAGTACAGTAACATGATGTTAAAAAATAAATGAGCAAAAGACTTGATTTTTAATGCATGACATGCAGGTGTATATAAGAAATTTGATAAACATCGTTTTCTTTTAATAGTACCAGATGTTCCCAGGTATGCAGAGGTGCATATGAATATCAACAGTAACATGATTTTAAAGAAATAAAATGATCAAAAGACTTGATTTTTAATGCATGATATGCAGGTGTACATAAGAACTTTGATAAAAGTTGTCTTTAAAAAAAAAAACAGTACCGGATCTGTCCAGGTGTGAAGAGATAGATGTGTGTGGATATCAGAGATTAAAATAGGAACTTCAGAGAAAAGCAGTGCTACTGTGGGAAAATCGTTCCTTTGAAGACTGCCCGCCATTGAGGAAGTGGTTTAATGTTTCACTGTTCGTGTGCAGGTTTTCCCATCTGCTGAAGTGTTTTTTATTTGACTTTCTCAAAATCTAGTTGCAATCCTGTTTTTACCCTTCACATAGTTTCTGAATCTTGGAAATGAGAACGGATGGGATATCCAAATATCTAAAATAATGAGTTTGACTTCTAAGAAGTTACTTCAATTTTACACTTAAACGTATTTAAAGCACACTGCTAATTCTAGTGTACTGTTTGTCCTAACAGACTACAGCATAGATTTGTCAGTTGACGAAAAGTCCTGACATACAAGGAAATGATGCCTTTATGCTTGTAGGTGTCTTTTTCTCTTTGCTCTTCTTGTTCCCTGGAATATTCTTTCCCTTTTCATTTGCTCACGTGTCATCTTGGGCTCTAGAGCTTCTATTGGTGTTCTTCTATCACTGCTTTGTTCTTTCTCCCATTCTGCATCATGTAAGGTCTACTGTAAGTGAGGAAGGGGCTACAAACCTAATGCTACCAAATTATGGGGGCCAAAAGTCATCCTTAGGTCACAGAATATCCCTTACTCCTTATGAGACGTAATCCTCTACTCCTCAAAAGACCACAGCCATTGAAGAACTAACACTCACCTGCAGCCTGCCTGGATTGCTCAGTCGTTGGTGATGGAAGCCCTGGAGCTTATATAAGGGATGAGGACCTTATATCCTAGATGGCTCTTCAATGCTAGAAAACACAATACCTATTTCCAGTTGACTTGGCTTCTATTCAAGCCTTAGAGAAGCAACCATTTACCCGATCAACAATTTGTACTGTGATACTGTTATACTAAATATGTCATAAATATTGATGGGCAAACAGTGTCTCCCCTTTTGGAATCCACATTATGGAGGGGATATGTGAACACTGACTCTAGATCACTTGGCCCTGCGGTGGGTGTCCTCCACCTCATGCAGCTTGTCTTCCTAGCCCCACCTTATTGCTTCTTAAAGTTGCATTATGTTGTTGAGTGTTGATGTTTTGCAGCCTATTTCTCCACAAATACTTTGGATACCCTCTATCGGTGACATTTAACACTTATTTTAAGTATGGTGATATTGGTGACACTTATGTACAGCAATAAGTGCCTGTAAAGTTGGCAGAAAAAGAAAGGAGCAGTCTGTTGTTCTCATTGTGGGTAGGACTAGATGGCATTAAACTCCTCTGTAATCCCTTCCTGCATTTCTGCCTTAACAAGGGTAAATGCAGAGCAAGGCAGCAAGGACTAAAAGCAATGGCAAAGGTACAATGAAGTGAACAAGTGTAACCTTCTTTCTTTGATGACCTACTTTCTTCCTAAGTCTCTGTCCCCATTCTCTCCAAAGGACAGGTTTCTAAACAACGGTGCAGCAGTGTTTAATTGAGTGGATCAGAACTATCCTTAATTGCTATAACCTCTAGCCCAGTTTTCAGGTCTGCTGTTCTTATTACTGTAAAGATTTACATAGAAGTGTGTAGATTGGTTGAATTTGTGGGTGAGGGAAAGTAAACCACAATTATAGGGATTCATCATTCATTCATTCATTCAAAATAGTTTTGAGTTTCTCCTATGCTTCACTGTACTAGGCTCTGGGAATTAACAAGTGACCTGGCCAGACAGGGTTTTAGCTTCATAGAGCTAAAAGCACATGGGGAGAAATAGACAGCCTTAAATGGAAAAGTGCATAAATAAAATACTTATAAATTGGGATAAGTGCCATGACTGAAAAACACAGGAAAAAAAACTACATAAAAAGTTGCAAAAAGGAAAAAGGACTCATGGATGTGGACAACAGTATAGTAATTTCAGGGGAGGAGGGGGTTAAGTGATAATGAAAAAACACAATAAAAATAAATTTAAAAAAAGACACAAAGGTTGCATGTTGTGTGAGAGAGACTTGACTTAGAAAAGGTGGCTAGGTAAGCTGTCTCTACAGGAATTACATTTAAACTGGGACCTGAAAGATTAGGCTGGGGTCAGGGAGTCTACTAGGCAAAGATAAATATGATGAGCATAAAAGCCTTTAAATTGGACAATTCCTAGACTGTTCGAAAACTTGATAGGGGATAGGTTAGAGGTGTACTACATGGGAGAACAAACGTCAAACAAGCTATCAGTTTTATTATAAACTATCATAATAAATAGTCTGTAAATATTTAGGAAGTACTTCTCTGTCATCTTTGAGAGAGCATAACTTTGTTTCCATCAAAATCTTGTTTCATGAACTCCTTTTACACTTTATTTTCATATAAGAAAGCTGTCTACTGCCCCTGTGTGGCTTACTGCTGAATTACGTGTCATGCTTTCATGGTGTGAAGTTTTTTTAAGCATGCTTTTTTGGTAAAATTCTTGCATATCTTTTTCGGTTAATCTGAGTCACCCCTAGCTGCTATTAGTAAGAGTCTAATATATAAAAATCCTATTTTATTTCTTTAGTCATTGAGTTTATGTTTCACCCCTTTCTCACATGCCACCGTGAGATAGACATACACAGGGAGCAGGCACTTTAATGGTTTTATAAGCCAAGCAGATTAAGAAAAGGTAAAGTCAGACTAGATCTGATACAGTGTGGTGAAGCAAGGATAATGGGAAATTCTAAGACAGAAGCTTCAGAGAAAGGCATTCAAATATATATTCAAATTATATACATACACATATATACATGTGTGTGCATACATATGTGTGTGTGAATGTGTGTGTGTGTGTGTGTGTGTGTGTAATGCCAAAATAAATAGGCTTACAGGTCACTTATATCTTTCAGTATCTGTCCCAAAATTTCTACTTTTTTAGAAAAGATTTTATTTATTTATCTTTAGAGGGGAAGGGAAGGAGAGAGGGGGAGAAATATCAATGTATGGTTGCCTTTCGTGCATCCCCCACTGGGAACTGGCCTGCAACCCAGGCATGTGCCCTGACTGAGAGTCGAACCACAGTTGTTTGGTTCTCAGGACAGCGTTCAGTCCACTGAGCTATACCAGCCAGGGCCCAAATTTCTACTTTTAAGCCAGTGTACATAATTAATTTCTCTGTCAAAATAGAAAATACTCTATATCCTTCACTTGACTATTTTGTAACTGATTATTTCATGCATAAATTTCCTCATATATCATTTTGCCACAGGTTTTGGGAAATTATTTCTGGGACTTTTGTTGCTCAAAATTAGGTGCACCATAGATAGTGATTCCTTTAGTCTTTCATTTATAACCCCTCTCCTGCCTTCTTTTTCCTTCAGGTAGCCATTTTCACTGCAGGAGTTCTCAAGAGAAACACTTGCTGCCATGCTTTATGGAGCACGGTGCTCGGGCTTTATCTCCCATTTCTCTCTGCATTGGAATAGACCCCAAATCACTGCTGAGGAGACTCTTGTTCTGATGCCAGTACTGTCCACACACACTGTGAGTCAGAAACCGGGTGATCTCCTCGTTCTCACCCAGTCCCATCTCTCCATATGAGTAGCTTATGATTCACACCACTTAGCTAGCTTATAGAGTATATGGTTCTGTTTGTACACGGAAACAGAATTACAGCCTTCCTGGTGCCTGCCAGGGACCATAATCTCAAATTCTCTTCAGCTCAATACCTTTTAAACACTTGAATAAGAAAAATATGGAGGATGGTCAAGAGGAAATGCAGTGATCCATTTTGCCTTACAATCTAAAATCCATTTCAGGATTAAGAGAGACCTTCGGAGAGCAGCCTAATGGGACCCCACACTGTGCCTGGCACGATTGCTTCCCTGTGAGCTGTGCCTTAGCTGTCACGGGGCCCAAAGGAAATCACTTCCTCCTAAAACATGAACATCCAAAATAACTGTTTGTATATGTATGTTCTTGTTACTGGTTCTATTTTCTGCTTTCTACATGCCAACTACAAGCTCAACATCAGATTTGTCTTCTACTTTGATCAATGCATGTTTTGTCAAAGTGTGCATTAGCTCATTAACCACATTCCTGACACTGTCTTGCTTTCTCACTTTCATTTTCCAAAGGGTCTCTTTAAAGAGTGTAAATATTGGTGCAGGAGAATAAAGGGGGGAAATGGGACAACTGTAATAGCATAATCAATAAAATATATATTTTAAAAAGATGCAGAAGTCCAAAAAATTAAATATTTTATCTCAGTAGATTGCGTGCATCCATAAGCAACTTAAAAACATTTTCGACCAAAGTGATACATAAGTAACCATAGGGTCTTTATTGCTGTTATACTTAATTAAAAAATTACTTTCTGTCTGTAGCGTCTGTAACCTAAATAAGAATTAGAACAAAACACACTGTAATTCCACAAGGACCGAAGCCTCCCCACAAATATCGTGCATTTAGAAACTGTGCTATTCCTATTTCTCAGCGTAGAAAGGTTGAACTTGTTGGACTATTGATGCATTGATTTTCCTCATGAAAAATATTGCTAAATGGGGTGAGGGCAATAAAGAGTAAATTAAAAAGGACCCCAAAAAATTATTTGTTGGCTGACACTGGATCCAGTACATCTCTTAGTTAAAGCTGGTACCCCTCCTCACCCTCTCTCTCTTGTAATGGACGGACCTAGGATGCACTAAGTACACATTTGTGCCATCAGTTCATGTGTGTGATATGGAGCTTTCCATCAGTGAACGCTGACGCTCACACTGGGTATGGTAACATGAGTTTCGCTGATCACTTAGGACCTACACCTATGGTCTATTCATCCTTCAACAGATTCTGGGACTTTGAGTGATGATGAGCTTCAGAAATAACTGTATTAAATGCTTTCACTACGCATAAACATAATTTAATAAGACCTAGATGTTGTAGTGATCCAACATTCTAGCTTAAATGTATTCTTGAGACCAGAGACAGTATGTCTGTGTACATGAGGTCTGGAAGGTATGTTTGCCTTAGACCTCAGTTTATTGCTACTAAGAGGTGTGCTCTTTCAATCCACAACCTCATACTCAAATCTGCAGATTACTCTTCTCTTATGACAGCAAAGAATTACTGAGATTTTTTAATACCAGTGAGGTTATCTTACCTAAAATATTTAACAATATTGAAGTTAAAACCTGGAGGAATATGCTTGTTTCATGAACATGGCTGGCTCTAGTATGGCTATTTATTAAAGTGGTACTAAAACAGTGATTGGATGGCATTCATTGTCAACATCATAGAAATGAAAAACTGAGAAACTTGTTGGTATTCCCAGCAGATTTTTGACAGTTAAAAATGGTTGCCTTCACATCTCTTAGCCAGTATGCACACTGTCTCTGGACAGCGGGACTGTGTAAAGTTCTTGCTTCTGCTATCTAGGGCAATTCTGATGGAAATGTGGAATTTTAGGTAAAGGAAACCAAAATCATGCTTGTATTTTGCGACTTGAAAAATGTGAATCTTTCATGCAATGAAAGCGAGGCATGGTTTATGACCCACACTCAGGTTTATGTTACAGAGAAGGCAACAAACATAAACCAGAAAAGCAAGTTTGTGTGTAAATGGCAAACAGTTTCATCTAACACAGTAAACTATGAGGAATTAACAAATGTTTTTGATCATGTGAGCAATAATTTTTTTATGTGAGCAATAATTTGAGCATGAATAAACCACAACACTTAAATTCTGCTGGTGAGATTGTCACAACAGGTTTGGAAAACAATTTGGAGTTATAAATGTGACGATGCTCACATCCTGTGACCAAGCTACTTCACTCTGAGGCAAGAAGCGAGAAAGCTTCTGAGCAGGGCCGCGGGGATGCATGTACGAGGCTGTCCGTAGTAGCTGTGCCTGTAGGAGCAGAATGCTGAGCACTGATACAGCACTAAGTCAACAAATCAGTAAATAGTGAGTTCTCACCTAATGTCCTTGATAGGTTCAGTGACTTGAAGCAAAATGATGTGTAATATTGTAAAATCGGTTTTACCATAAGCTAATTGATATTAACAAGTGTTAGTTTTCTATGGCATCTCATTAATCTTTTAACGAAACAGACAGTGAATGATACAGTGTTATCTGAGGACCTGCTGTGTTTACAAAATGGAATAATACTCAGCAGTGTGAATGAGTGAACTAACTATAAAAGTCAGCAGGACGAATCTCAGAAACACAATGTTGAATGAAAATAGCATGGTGCAGACAGGTATATTCTTCTTCAGTCCATTTGAATAAAATTCAAAAACATACAACACTGAAAACACTTAGTTAGGGGTAGTTATCATGGTAAAGTATTAATAAGAGTAAAGGAATGAGAAGCAAAGACGCAGAAAGTGGTGACCTCTGTAGGGAAGGGCAACGCGACCTTGCCCTGCCACCTGCAGAGAGCTCCATGGCGCTCCCTCTTATTTTGATCTTATGCCTTACACATTTATCACAAGTGGATGTACTCCATACTCCCAAAAATACTGGAAATTATTTTGACTTTAAATAGCTAAGCATTTAGTCCTGGGTTATTCTTTTACCGTATTCTTCTCTGAACTTAATTCATAGAAGTTACTACCCACTTTCCTTTAATTTTTTGTTACTTGTTCTAGCAAGCAAGAAAGATATGGGTTTCTCTCTGCCCACTGGCTGGTGCGCTGTAAACATTTTAGTGCTGGCAGCCTGTAGGCCACTTGTGGAAACCAGGCCAGCTGCAGGGCTCCTTCCTTTTGCTTCCTGCCTCAATTTATTGCAAATTGATGGAAAGGTGTGCCTCTTTTTCTTAGCTCTGTGATACTACCCTGGCATGGCAGATCACTGATGAAGTGGACACAGAGTGGTTTCCTGACAGTGACTGGTATGGGAAAGAAAAGAAAGTCTTCCAGGCGGAGTTGACAATTGTATTCAAATTAAGGAAGGTAATGGAGCAGTTTAAATCTTAACTTTGCACTTGAAATCGCACCATTTATTATCCAGACACCTTCTAAATACATATGCTAGGACTGACTCATATGTGCATTAATGAAGATGGCTTTTAATCCATAGTGAATTTAATAAGTGAAACAAAATAATGAGAGTTCTAGGGTTTAGTCTCCAGTGAAGAAATGCTAGATTATCCCCATCTGATAAAGTTTGATCTTGTTGCTCTCCTGGAGATTTGAGTTAGACTGTTAGAATGATACATATTTTGCATTCACTATTTTCAAAACTTAAGTTATCTCTTCATTTTCTGATTAAATTTTCTCAGTGATAATGCAAAGACTGAAAAATATTCTTGCAATGTCAATGGACAAATTATTGAAACCTGAAACTTATTTTACCCTTCACAATATTGGCTTTTTTTTTTATAGAAGATTTTACTGTTATCATCATTAGTGGCTTTTAAGCTGAAATTTGCACTTGATTATAACATTCATATCTTCATATATGATATGAAAAACTAAGCTATCTCTTTGCAAGTGATGTTTTACAAAACTCATTCAATATTTAGGGACAAGTGGACAAAAGTCATTGCCTTCAAAGCAGCTAATGGTTTTTTATTTCATATTAAATTGACCATAGATATTTTAAGTTTTGAAAGTGTTAGTGTCTGATTCTGCTCCAAGAAATAGAACTTTGTTGTTATCTGTATTTGAAATAAACTAGATTTTTAATTAAACTTTAATTTGGGGATAATTATAGACTCATATACAGGTATTAGATAAAATGAAGAGAAACTTCACGTACGTTTTACCCAGTTTCTTTTTGAAAGCAGTTGCTCCCTGTGGTGATGTTTTGTAAAATTATAGTGAAATATCACAACTAGAATACTGAAAATGATGCATTCCACTCAATTTATTTAAATTCAGTTTTATATTTTACATTGACATCTACAATTCATTTTATTTTTATTATTTTTAAATAAGATATCTTGGAGCTAAATCCACTATCTTGGTCCTTTGGTTAAATTTGACCTCTAATGCATGGTACACTATACTCACAGCATTCCATCTAGTGAGAGTTGTTTCTAAAGTAAAATTTGAGTAACTTTGAAAGGAAATCTAAGATGGTTTTGTAGCTATCAAAAGGAATGAAATTGCTTTGTAGGTGTTCTTTAACTTTTATTTCAGGACCTACATAATTTTTTATGCTTCAAAAGTATGAATTCATTAATAAGCAAAATGTTGTCACAGCTGTGGTGAAAATAATGACACAGAAGTATATTTTAGCATTTGCATACATTCTACATAGAAACAGTACTTTGTAATTAAACTACTATTTGATACAAATAGAAGTCATGAGATGTTGTAGGATGCTATAAAAGAATAATTTATCTTTTATATTATAAGGTACAATAGGGCATTAGTAAGTAACACATAATATATTACGTTTGGCAGTGGACTTAGTGTATATTTAGATCTTCTCTATTTTGGAAATTAACTTTGTATATAGAAGTAAGAGAAGATTGAAATTTGGTTTATTGAAGTTGTCATTTTGTATGTATTTGTACTGGTATAAATTGAATAGGCTAACACGTATAGTGGAACTTGTAAAATGGGTTTTCAGAAGTTGTTATAGCTTAACAGGCATTTGCCTATTTCCCTATAATCTACTACAAATAATCTAAATAAAAAGTGGATAGTTTTGATTTGACATACCTGTATCAATTGTGCAATAATTTAACTTTTTAAATATAAATAAAATGACCTATTTAAAACTAAACCTACTAAAGATTAACAAATATCATCATTTGGTATTGTAAGTTTCATATCCTCATATAATTTTGTTTTAAGCTATGTCTTTCAGTAAGACTGATAATTTTTCACTTGAATTTTTAAACATGCTTAGTTAAAATAATAGGGCAACCCTCATAGTAAATGAACTGATTTGGTGAGTCAAAAGATAGTAGTTTAAGATGTTGTAAAATATTTTATCTGAATTTAGTTCCAAAGGCCAGACAATGATTCTTAACATTTTAGTGGGTAGTTCCCAGGTGTGGGTGACACTTAATTCTGATGTGTTCAGGTCACCTTCACAGTGTAAAGTTATCCGCACAGCACAGGCGGTGTGGCCCAGAAAATCCACGTGCTTACAGTGAGGTCCACAGAGTGGATAAACTGGTATGTCGCTTAATGTATTGGTGTTACAGTAACAGTGTCCTCCAATTCAAATCCTAAGTGCCGACCCAGAGGAGCACACAGTGCCCATGGGCATGTCTGAAGCTGGCTAGTAAGGCAAACTCTTATGTGAAGCATTGATCTTCCCTGAAATATTCACAGAACTGCCCTCTAAAGGAAACATTGATTAAGGTGAGAGTCACCCTAGCGGAAAATAATGTGGGAAACATATTACAGCAAATAGTTTACTATTTATTGGCAATAGTTACAGTTTCCAAAACTGACATGCAAAGAAGTTGTCTTTATTGAGTATCCAGGTTTTAAAGTTGCATTTTGAAAATATAAAACAAAATTCCTGTCTGCAAACCCTCAAAAGAATTGAAGTGAATATAATCACATATTCACCAGTAATAGGTGTAGTCATTTACCCTACTAAAGACAGGATTTCTTCCAGGAAAAAAAATGCTTAACTGCTTTCCCAGTGCTGTGAGACTAAACCTCTCGCTCCCCACATACGTGTGTCCTCTCCACCCACCTGCCTCCAGTACCTGAAAAATCTACTTACCAACATGTCCAGTGACTTCTCTGGAGGAATAAACTCCTAAAAGTTGAATATACAGAGCGAATTTAGACAGAAATTCAGAAAAGGTAATCTAAAGTTAATTACGTCCCTGCCACTCACTGTTACCATCCTGCTTTCATTTTTCTATCAAAATTAATATACTTCTAGTTGTTTTTCTCTATGAGATTAACTCCCTCTTATTTTTAGTTTAAATTCCTAGGAGTCTGTGACTATAGATCCGTAATAACTATTTTGAAATTAGTCTCAAACATGGACTTCTGAGATGCGTGTCTTGCCAATTCCATCGAGAAGTGTGTGGAGGAGCTTCCCGGTCATGGTCATTAGCAGCTGTCCTGCTCTGGCTCCTACGCCTGAGCTCACTGCTCGCGCGTCCTGTGTCCTTACGTTTTTGTGCCCAGAATGGCAGGAGTGGTGAGCCTGGGGACACATTCTAAAGTTGATTATCAATTTGAAACAGCCTACTACATTTATTGTTACCACCAGGTTTTTAAAACAAACTTGATTTACTGTTTTTACTAATGAGTTTCAGGTTTTGGTGACTCATTCAAGATGTTGGGATTAAAAACATCTCAGTCTGAAGCAAAAAATGCTGTTAGAAAACATCATGAGCATATATAGCACAGATTAAATACTGACCTTGCAATATACAAACTGTATCCTTTCCCCTGTATGCTGTGCTCTTTAAAAATTTTTGTTATTTTTAAAGGAAGAATCATGTCAGGTATATTTAAACTGTATGTTCTAGAAGATTCCCTAAAATGAAATTGATAAAGCACTTACACTTTTAAAATACTGAAGCCTCATTGCCTCTTTATAGGGGTGGTGAAAAAAAAAAGAAAAAAGTTCTTAAGTGTATCTGTGGCACTGAGGTTAACAGTTTGTTGCCTTTAATATATTTAGTGAGCCCTTATGTTTGCTTTTTGTCTGATTCTGGGGGACAGATGTAACAGTAGGGTTGATGATTAAGGAGTAAAAACCCTAAATGTTCATAAGTAAAATATGAATTAGAAGGTGGTAATAGGGAGAATTTAGTATCTGCACGTTAATTACTAAAGACTAACCTATAGTGGAGGAAAGTATAATGCCATGTGTAGAAGGTAACAATTCCTGAACATATATTATGTTAGGAGTGTATAGCTTAAATCTCCCATTAAAACAAAACAAAAAAGATAAAAATTACGTCTTCATAATTGTTTGTATGTTTAAACTACGTTACTGACCTCACTATGCTTCCTATTTATCTCTGGGATCTCCTAATTTTCTAAAGGCCAATTAGAATTAAGACAAGATCTGAAAATTTTCTAGCATGAGAATCTGGATTCCCTTTCCTTGTGTGTGAGATGCTAAGTCAGTATCACCTCTCTGCTTCTATAACCTTCTTTTCCGCATGTTTACCTCTGTTAGGTCCACACAGGACCACTCGGTTGTGTATCCTTCACATACTGCAGCGCATGGGATGCAGTGGGAGTTCCTTAAATGCACAAGGACTCCCCACTTTCAGGTTTACACTACGTGTTTGCGGTTTTTGCTTCAGTAATCTAGCCCAGGTGACACCGGCCCACAGGGAAAGGAAAACTTGTTCTTAAGGGTATTAGTATTTAGAAGCTTCGGAAGCTAAAGATTCTTCTAAGGAGACAAGCATTCTCCTTAAAATGCTTAAATATTTCTGAATCACTTTATAACCATTTTCTAGGTTGATATTTAAGCGAGTGTTCGGTCACTGAGATGAGTAGGCTGCATTCACCTGCACTGGGAATGATCTTCAACTTAGTGAGCTTTCAGGGTGACATTTAGATGGAACTTCTGGAAATATATCACTTCCTCCGGCGAGCACTGCACAGTAGCACGGATTTATAGAGCGAGAAGCCTATTATGCAGAGCCGTAGATCACTGCTGTCGACCAATGAGACCCGCTTTTCCCTTCAAATCGTCACCAAATGTCCTTTGTCTTGTCTTTTCTTGTTGAAATAACAATTCAATTTGATTTTCTGTCTGAAAATTCATATTGTTCTTCATTCTAAATCATTTCTCTTGGTTTTTGCTCCCAATCTCATACCTTAAACAAATGATTTTGTTTAGCTGTATTTATCTGGAGTGATGGATTTAACAGCAAAGCATAAATGTAGACAGGTGGTTAAAAATCCAGTACAATAAATCATTGCATTTACCATGTGTTTGTGAAGGGATGTGATTAAACAGGGAATATGTGTGAGGTAGAAAAATATCATAATGTCATTTTATGAGGGCGATAGGTACTAGAAAGTTCAGAATTGTATAGGACTGTTTTTTTAAAGGAAAGCAGATCCTGTCGTCATTGCTACTCAGTATATTTAAAGCTTCTGATATTTTATACTATAAATGTAACTGCTTTTTTGCATAAAGCACCTAGTTATAATTATAAAATTTATTACAACCTGCTTGTTTAAATTCTCACTTATTGGAGAGCACTGCATATAAAATATCACAGATGAAAAAGTAGCAGCACTTTACTATTATTTTGCATAAGATTAAAACATTACCATAGCAAAGTACTTTGGTGTGCTTTCCAAAAGGATAAGCTAAAAAATAGCTTATCTTTTTTTCACTGTAAGACCCTGTGATTTGAATAGTTTAATATTACCACTTACCATAAGTATAAAGCTTCCCCAGGATCTTACATTCTGAAAACTATCTTTGGAATGGTTGTTAGTAATCATATCCATGCTGAATGTTTATTCATATGTAAATAAAGTAGCTTTTGTTTTTCACAGAGTTCAATAGATTTTTGTGTACATGAGAAACAGAGAAAAAAGCAATATGGATGTTACTATCTACACGCAGTGAAGGAACAAATGACTGTATTTATAGCCATAGCCTTCACCGATACCTTACTTCTCAGTACATGATAAGACTTTTCTTCTGTCGCAGCTCTCTAAGTTTTATAAAATTATACAAGAGTGAATTATTTTGATTAGCACTGGCCAATTTAGTTTAAATTCTTTTGTTTTCTGGAAAAAATTGGTTTCCCAGAAGGTGGTCATTTTGAGGTCTGGCTGCTATTTCTGGCTGCTGACTTGCTACTGAGGATTTTCATACTTATTAACAGGAAGTATAAATAAAATTTGATTTCTACTGGCTCACTTGGGCTTCCTCACTACTTTAAATAACAACTTCGAGTGTCACATCTATGGTATGACTAGTTCAAATTATTTCCAGTCAGGAATGGGCATCTCTCTCTTATGGTTGTTATATTAAAAATAATTGAAAGATCTGGCCTGTGATTTGTAGCTTGGAAAACTGATGTGTTATGAAAAGCAAGTAAGAATTCTTGAACTTGGCTGTCTCCTGAGCATTCCTGTCCCCACCATGGGGTTTGATTTAATGTGTTCCCATCTTGGCCATCATCAAATGTTCCGATACCAGAAGTCCTAGAAGTGTGCTCTTTTTCCGGTTTTACTCCAAGGACAGGGTTATTGCAAAGCTTCATTATTTTTGAGGATTTCATTTTCCCAAGTATGATTTGCAGCCACCTAGAAAAGGCCATGGTTATTTGAGATGCTATGCTCCTTTACAAAGGTGTAAAAACTCAACACTGAGGTGAATACACATGTACAAATTCTCATCAACAACTTAATTTAATGTCAAATTTTAATTTTTTTGCCATGATTTATTTCTGCTAAGACTAGTTTTATGAGCTTGAATTGTTTTACTGAATAAATCCAGACTAGGTGTGTATTTCCTTTTAGCACCTGCATCCTGCCTCTTAAGGTCATCGACCAAGATAATAACTAAGGAATATGTTGTATTTCAATCTGCATTTTCTATATTTTTTAAATGTAGCCTCATCGTTCACATTCAGACTTTTTTGTAAAACTTATTACCTACTTTTAAATGGATCTCTAGTCATTTTTGTCTGTGTGACTAACTGTGAACACAGAAATGAAGTAAGTTATTGCTTGCCTGTATTTTTCATATTTAACTAGGAATTATTGTTTAACAGAAGGTGTGTTCTGGTTAAATTTGTAAAAACTCATTTTAATTTAGATGCTCTGTATACCTCCAAGTTTTCAGTACACAATTGGAAATATCATAAGCTTTTTCCTTAGGCAAAATAAATCACACTGAAGAATGGCATTGGTTCACTGTAGGTAATGTAACAGATTATCACTAGTGGCTTGGTGACTGAAAAAAAAACATTCCAAAGATTTATGATCTTATGGTTCTATAGGTTAGAAGTCCAATAGGTTAGGGTCTCACTGGGCTAGAAGAAAGGGATCAGTGGGGCTGCATTTCTTTTATTTTCCAGTTATTAGGCGCCTCCCACATTCCTTGGCCCATGGTCCTCTGTCATCTTCGAAGCCGGCAACGTTGCATCTCTCTATGCCTTTCTTTGACAGTCACGTCTCTCTTTGACTCTCTTACTCAGCTTCTCTTCCACTTTTAGGTACCCTCTGATTCCATGGGACCCACTAGGATAATCTGAGATAACCTTCCCATTTTGAGATCAACCAGCTGGCAGCCCTATTTCTCTGTTGCTAGGTGACCCAACATAGTCACAGGTTTTGGGATTAAGTTTAGGATTAAAGGCATGATGGGGGCATGAGGAAGGGGAGAATTGTGGTTTTAGTCTGACTATGACTATTTTATTTTAAAATAAAATTTAAAAGTCATGTTTATTGATATAATAATAAAATGAGAATATTAATAAAACAATCAAAACCAACTGTAGGCTTTGGCCAGGTAGCTCATTTGCTTAGACCACCATCCTGATATGCCAAGGTTGCAGGGGTTCAGTCCCTGGTCAGGGAACCTACAGGAAATCAACCAATGAATGGGTAAATGAATGGAACAACAAATTGATGTTTCTCTCCCTCTCTCTTTCCTCTCTCTCTAAGTATCAGTAAATTTAAGAACACAATTCTAAAATAATTTGTAAAATAAAATTTGACTTAATCGCAAATATTTTTCCATCAGAAACTCTAACAGAATTAATTGTGTCTCACTACTTCAGTAATGTCAACACAGAAGAATGACGGTTGTAAGAGTAACTATCAAGCTTCACAACATTACTGAAATGTGGTACCAGGGTTTGTTAATTATTCAATGAGTAACTTTAAGCTCACACTTCTCTCTTTTTCTGCCAGGGAAGTGGTGTTCATATGAAGGAGGTTTCAGAGATCACTGTTGCACAATGGTCAACCTTACCAGGAATCCTATTTTGAAACTATGATTAGAAACATATACTTATACTGTTGGCTTTGACACCGGAAATTACATAGATTTGTAAACCTGGAATGAACTTTTGGTAATTTTCAGGTCATGCTTTATGTTCTAGATGTAAAGAGAATGAAATAGAGGCGAAGAGACTTACCCAGGCTCATATTGGTATTATATCGGAAATAGAGTTCATTCACAGGTCCTTTAACTCTCCCCCACCTATCTATCAGTTCATGCACAGATTTGGCCACAAAGAGCATATTGATATTGCTGTGTTGAAAATGTTTTTTGTTTAACTGATTTGATCATCTCTTTGGGACCTTATGTTATTTGGCATTCTCAGTTACCCTACCTAAATTCAATTATTTAACTCTAGCTAGTATAGGAAAAAAATTGAAAGATATTAGGAGCTCCCATAAAATATATTGGTTGGCCAAAAAGTTCATTTGTTTTTTTCCATAAGCTGGCTCTAGTAGTGCTTATCTGCCTTTACCTTCATTTGAAACAATTTTGTTAGACTGTATTGTGACAGCTGTCATATCAGTGTGCATTAAAAAAACTTATTGAAATTGATGAATTTTTATGCAGCCATTTTAATATTGAAGATGGAAGAAAATATGCAACATTTTTGACATATTATGCTTCATTATTTCAAGAAAGGTAAAAATGCGACTGAAACGCAAAAAAGATTTGTGCAGCACATGGAGAAGGTGCTGTAACTGATTGAACATGTCCAAAGTGGTTTGCGAAGTTTCATGCTGGAGATTTCTCACTGGACAATGCTCCATGTTTGGGTAGAACCATTGAAGTTGATAGAGATCATATCAAAACATTAACTGAGAACAATCAACATTATACCAAGCAGGAGATAATATGCACTCAAAATATCCAAATCAATAATATTATTGGTGACAATGAAAAATGTGTCTTTGATTTTATGGAAAAAAACTAATGGACTTTTTGGCCAACCCAGTATTTGGGGTACAAAGAGGCAGACATGGAGATCATGCACCTAGAAACAATGTCAAACCTCACCACTAGAGTGTTCTAGTGGAGAAGCTTGTTAAAACAAAATTTAACTGAATAAATTAGGAGATCTAATTGGCTTGATTAAACAACTTTTAAATCAGGCAGAATCTCATCTGGCAAGCAGAGAAACTCCAAAAGATTATATAGGATGGAAGTCTTTAATAGGAAGGAGAGAGGGACAAGAAAGTCATCAGCAAGAAAAAATGTAAGTTCATTGGGGGAAAGTAATTGCTCAAGTGAGTGTTTCTCATGGGCTGAGCTGTGACGTACATATCCATTGGCTGGGCTTGTTGCCAGGCAATAAGAAAATTTTCCCTCTTCCTGCTGAATTATTGATGGTAAGGTGGTTGCACTTCCTGTTCGAGAGTACGAGGTAGTCTTTTCCTGTTCGGGTCTATAATTAAATTAACTGACACCGTAACTGACATCTTAATTAAATTAACTGACATCTTTCTGTCTTGGGGTAATCAAAGAGTGTTAAAGCATGAGAGCTCCCTTTACAGGTTTTCCCGACTGCAAAGGTCCCAAGGTGAAATTTTTGCAAAGTATTCAAGAAGTACAGTTCAAAAGCACGAACAATGGTAGCTATAAGGCTGTCGGATATTTATTATTTTTGACCTTGCAAATCATAACTTTGTTCTTTTCACGAAAAAGCAGCTTCTACTCCAAAGTTAATGTAAGATCAGGGAAAACAATGGGGAGGATGCAAAACTGTACATATTAGGATTGGTTTAAGCTGATTCCACATGCTAATAATAATGTGTATCTGTGATGTGTATATGGATTCAATATTCTAGGAGTCTGGCTATATTTTTGTCACACATAGTCTCATTTAAACATTGAGAATCAACTCCTAACTATGTTTACACAAAGTAATTTTAACTGTATTTTTCAAAGAGGAAATTAGTGATCTAATTTGGTAACTGTGTGAAACTTTTCAACTTTCAATCATGAGCACAAAATAATCCTGCAGAGGACATGGGGCCTTTGAGTCACCTGGATAAAAGTCTAAATATAGCTACTATTCACTGAGCCTTTAGCATAGGTATTGTTCTAAGAACTTTATGTATGCTAACTTTTCTTCCTACTAAACTTTTCAGATAGGTACCATGATTTCCCAGATGAGGAAACTGAACTATGACTGGACAAAAATCACTTGGCACAGTTGTGGCAGAGTGGTAAAGAATTTTACCACTAACAATCCTTACCTCTGTCTATGTTCTATGTTATATCCTACCCTTGGGTGGGGTGGGGTGGGGTAGGTGGGAATATGGCTAAGTCCAGTTACAAGGCAAGAGCAATGGCGCAGTCATTCAAGACTCCTTTGTAGCAGACTAGAGTTTCTCCTGCTGCCTTCAGAGAAGTAGGCTGCCATATTTTGAAATGAACATAGGGCTAGGTGCAGAGGATGATCTGTAAGAGTTCAGGGCAGCCTCTGCTGGCAGGCCACAAGGAAATGGAGATTTGTATCCCTCCACCTTCAAGGAGCTGAATTCTGTCATGAATCTGAAGGAGCCTGGAAGAGGACCCCATGCCCCAGAGGAGAGCTGCAGCCTGGCTGACACCTTGATTGCAGGTTTTTAACTCTCTGAACTGAGGACCCAGTGTAGCAGCCCCTACATTCCTGACCCATAGAAATTGAGATAATGCATTTGGCTTGTTTGAAGCCTCCAGGTTGTGGAATCTGTTACATAGAATGAGGAAACTAATACAGCTGATGAAAGTCATATGGCTGACTAGTTAGTGACTGAGGAAATATTTTTACTAATGAAGTCTGATGGCAAAGCCTCTGGTTGTTCCCATTTGAATCATTGCTTCTAAGTTAGAGGAATTAGTAATAACAAGTCCAGGGAAACTGCCACAGGACCCTCCCACACTGACAGGGTAGTTGCTCTTGGGTGACACCACTGTCATTAGAGACTTGTAGTTTAGTCCTCTGGCTGCCAAATTTGAAGGTGAATGATTGATGATTTAGACATTAATTAAATATTAAAGTTTGACTGGTTCTCTAACCTTTTACAAAATAATAAGAAAAAATTAACCACTACCATTTGCAAATATAGGCATATCTGAATTAGATCCTTCAATTTTAAGCAAATTTTCTTTTTATGTAAAGAGTAATTTTTCTCATCTGAAAAAATAGTGCAATGTAAAACCACAGTGGAGCTATGATATTTTAAAGGAAAATGTAACACTTAATACCTATTTTTTCTATATTTTATATTAAATATATTATGCTACTATCGGGCAAATAGGGGCTTTCTGTTTGTGCTTGTCTCATGTCTTCACCACAAGTGTGTTAGCTGTATCTACCCATATGCATGTATACACATACATACAAACACGTATAAGCTATATGTAGTCATTAATACATTTTCATTCCAAATTATTATATTCAGTTACTAATCAAAATTACGTAGATAAATTAAAACAACTGTGAGAAAGAATTAAAGGGATAAATGGTTATTAAAATTAATATTGTGGTAAATTTGTATAGGAAACCAAAAAATACGTGACCCAAAGAAGATTTCACTAGTATGCTGACAGCATGTGTCTCTCCATTGCCAAAGTTAAAATAAATTTCCTTAAAAAGTGATCTAAATACAGTATTGTGTTTACTCATCTAGAAATATACATATATTTTTGTTTAATTATAAAATAGTCATTAAAGCTTATTTGGAGATATTATCAATAATTTGAGATTAATTGACAATTAAAGAATAGGTGGCTACAGTTGTGACTTTTAAAAAACTGTATAGTGATATATTTTATTATTATTTTTAAAAGTATAAATATTTTGTTTAGTAGGGATTTTTACTTCCAATCTTCCTAAAGATCATTAGACACTAATTTTGCCATATTCTCAGCTATAAAAAATGTCTTCAGCAAATTTTATGTACAAAAGATTAGAAATCTAACAAGCATCTATTTAGGGAGTAAAATTTTTATAAATAATAAGCTTTCCTTCACAGTAATATATTTTCCATAGTATGAGGGCATGAATGGAAATTATTTAACAGAGTAATATTTTGAATTATGTACAAATATGGCATGATGCTACTTTTCATATGCACACTAATTTTTTACTTAACTTTACTTATATATGTATCATATTTGAGATTTTACTTAGATGTGTTGATTCATTTAAGGAGTTACTCTAGTGTTGTTTATAAATATTTTGACTGATATTCAAGTAACAGTCTTTATAATGAAAAACTGTGTATGATGTGAGGGCCCAGACATGAACATTCTGCATTTACACATTGATTGGTCTGTGCTCTCAACAAGTGTTCTTAACCAGTGCTTTTAATTGAATTGTATATTAGATTTAAGACTGTATTTCTTGCTTTGTGCTCCTTCAGATCCTTCCCAGATTATAATAGCCTGTATAAAAGACACAATTTATCACCCAGCTTTTATCCAGATGTGACATGATCTTATTATATTTCTGCTACTGGATTTTATCACCTTAATAATCCATTGCAATATTTATAGAATGGCATGATGAGTCATATTATATTTTTCATATCATACAACAAATAGCATGACATACCAATAAATCACTTCATTTTAGAGAGTGTTGAAATTTTTTCTTCAACTTGCACCAAAGTGATGACTCAGCCTATAGTCTCTTAATCAAGTCTGTAGTTTTGTACAAATTTATACCTTAGAATTATTAATGGAGATGGAAACTCAAATTTTTAAAATTATTTTATAATATTTTACCAAAGTAAATATATTTAATTGTACAAAATATTAGATTTCAAAATCAAATAATTAGTTCTTATAAATAGCTATTGTCTTAAGAATAGTACAATTAATACTAAACTAGTTAAACTTTGTGCAAACTAAACTATCTGGTGAACATTTTCCCTGTTAGCAAAAATTTATTGAAAGAAAAATCTATTTTAATAGTTAGTGTCCACAAAAATATAGAAATATGGTTTAATTATGTTTATATAGATAAATTATATAAACAAGAAAACAGGTTCACATATGTTAAGGAATGTAATCAGTAATATCGACTAAGAAGTGACATCAGAAATTGAATTTTCGGGCACTTATTTCAATATTCCTTTATAATAAATCCTTTTTTCTGATTTAATATATTATGTAAATATTGACAGATAATTAGGATGATACATATGATCAATCAAATTAGACTAGTTGGTAGCAAGATCTTTTGGAGTCCTACTGCTGTTATGTTGGCTGTATGTTTGAGGGTAGCAGCTTCTTTTCAACCCTTTTGGCTTTAGAATATATTCTTCAAAAGGTCTCCCAAACCAGAGATACTTCCTATATGGATTGAATGCTTTTGTCCCCTAAAATCTGTACGCTGAAATTCCATCCACCAATGTAATAGTGCTAGGAGGTGGGGCCTGTGGCAGGTAACTAGGTGACAAGAACGGGGTCCCCCCGATTGTCGTGAGTGCCCTTGTGGAAGAGGCCACTGAGAGCTCTCTTGCGCTCTTTCTGTTGTGTGAGGGAGCAAGGCGAAGTCGGCAAGCTCTGGGGCAGCAGAGGGTTCCCACCAGAAACCGATCATGCTGGTACCCTCAAGTTCCATCCTCAAGAATTGTGAGAAATAAACTTCGGTTGTTCACAAGCCACTGAGTCTACAGTATTTTGTTAGACCATCCCAAACTAATGCACTTTCCATGGTTCGCTCCAACTTACAATATCAGCATGACTCTAGGATACCCAGTGTGTGAGGCTGAATCAGGAGGCCCAGAGCTGTGGCTGAGCACAGTGACTAGGGTCATGGATCCTATAATAGGCTTTCTCGGTTCAACCTGCCACAAATCAGAAATGCGATCACAGGCAAGTTATCTGTTATACAGCCTCTTAATCGGTTCCTTTCTATTAAAAATGAAGATAATAGTAGAACACAGCTCATGGATTTGATGTGCGATTAAATTAATTGATGTTAGGACCAGAAGATAATGAGGACAAGGCCTTCACGATAAATCAATTAATAGTTGCTATTATTCATAATAATAGTAGAGAATTAGAGTAAACTGTTTTACAGAATGTTTAAAAACATGGTAGAGTTTGAGAACCAGATTTAATGAAACATGAAAGAGTTTGACAACCAAATTTTATAATTTAATTCTTAAATTATAAAATATATTTTAAGAATCCCTTAATTTGTTACTTTTCCTAGGTGTAAAGCAAACCAGAGCCTTGGAATTATTGAAAAGGACTGTGGTTTACTTTGAAGACCTAAATACTTCAGGTTACATACAACTTACAAAATGAGATTCTTTTCTTTATAGTCTTCCTTATCCTGCAATGTTTAACTGTACTTGGTGTTAGAACAAAAGAAACTCCTAGAGGACATGTCTTCTTTCAGTTACAAAGTATGACATGTATGTATCTTTCCTTTGTAGAGCTTCACAGATATTCCAGTTACAAATATCTCTTTTGTACTTTATTTTTGTTGTAAGACAAGCCTAACTGGAAAAAATACTCTAAAATGTACATGATTGTATGTTATTCAACCTACAGTATTTTTGGATTTTTATGCTTAGGTAAGTTCAGAATTTTCAAAGATGTGAAAAGTCAATATTTGGGGCTAAGTCCTGAACTCTCATTTCCATTATTTATTTGACAAACTTAATGAGCATCTATTATGTGACAGGTACTGATTTAGGTGCTGGAGATACAACACTGGACAATAGACAAAATTCCTTTTCTTTTTAGAGCCTACATTCTAGTGTGGCGAGATGGTCACAAAGAAAATAAAACACATAATATGTCACATGGGGATAAGTGCTAAGGGACAAAATGTATATGGAAGGTACAGTGATACAGATTACACTTTTAAGTAACATGGGCAGGAAGCTGTCACTAAGCCTAATATTCAAGGAAAAACCCAAAGTTAAAGTAGGACAGGTCATGCAACATACCATAGTGTTTAAGAGCACACACTTTGCAGGTGGAAAACCTGCAGGTGCCTGATGTGTTTGAGGAAGAGCAAGGAGTTCTGTGTAACTTGGCCAGCTTATAGGTCTTTGCGATGTCTTAGGCTTTTACTCAGAAATGGAAGACCCCTGGAGAGTTTTTAACTAGTCATGCATCATGGCTTACACCATAAAGGATCACTGGCTATGGATAAGGGGCTGTGGGAGTCCAGCATTTGTTCATAAGAAATACCAAGTCTTCTACTTATGGGACACATCTTGTCTTCACTCACGTAACTCAGAGACATTATTCCACCAACTTTCTTCTTTTGTATGCATTATCAATTCTCTTCTTTCTAATGAATAAGTTTCTTCATATAAAATATGGTACAATTTTTCTTCTCTTAAAACACAACACTTTTTCAAATCACACAACCCTCTCCCAGTATTGCCTCTAATTCCCAGAGCAGAACTGCAGTAATAGTCTATACCCATTGTTTCCAAATCCCCTAAATGCTGCTGCTTTGGCTCCTTGGCTGAAGAAGCAGAGGAACCGAAGATATCAGAAATCAGATCCCCTATCTTTCTGATGTGTAAATCGCAGCACAACAGATCTGAATTCCTGCACTGTTTCCTCTATCCAAACTCGTTCCCTTGTTGATCTGATCCTTTTACCCTCATGTGTATATCAATAACTTGTATGTTTTTATCTCAAGCCTCCATTGCTCTTCTGAATTCCAGACTTCCATATTCAATTGTCTGGTTGATATTTCTATTGAAATCTAAGTAACTCAACATTATTATTTGCAAAATTGATCCTCTGATCTTTCCCCCAAACCTGGTACTTCAACAGTCTTGCACTGTTCATTAAATTAAGTTCGTTCTTTACTTATTTAAATCAAAACCCACTGAGTCATCATTAACTGTTATTTTTATTTTGTCCCCTACTGGATCCATCAGGAAATTCTGCAGATCTTCTCTTAAACTGAACATAGAATCAAGGCATTGTACACTGATACCACACTGGGGCAAGCTAACAGCAGCTCTCAGTGGAATATTGTCATAGCCTCCTATCTCGTGAATCTCTTAATCAAAAGCACAGATACCTAGATAGCAGATTTATTGCTAGTTTTTTTTCTTCCTGAAATGATTACTATAAATTGGTGGGCCTGATATAATTAACTTATAAATTATGTCATCTCATTAAAAGTGTCTCTACCGAGTCCTTTATGATCATTAGAAACATCCTAAAATCTTGAGAGAAGTATCTTCATATGGATGAATTTCAATGGTGACTTCTTACTCAAGAACAAAGGTCAAATTCAGAGGTGTTAATGCTAAGAGAATGTATAAGCTGAGTCCACAGAGAAGAAAGTTATTGCTTTGTTTGGATTTAGAGTTCTTTGAGAGTCTTAATGTCACAAAATCAAGTGTGCTCTGTATAAAGGAAACCTTGTAAGTATTTATCATCAGTTTTTCTAATCCATCTATGTAAGTGTTGAATTTCCTGGGTCAAATGTAGCACAATGGTTTATAAGTTCTACATTGCTAAAATTTTTAATCGATCATAATATTTGCTGGTTTTCATTCATAGTTGCTTTTTTAGGACATGCTATTTACCTGAGTTGTTAATAATTTAATCCATTCAAAATCTTCAGATAAATGGCAACTGATTCTAATAATATAACATTATTATTTATTTCAAGTTGTTTAATCATAAATGCTTCCTTAAGATCTCAAATTTGGCCCTGGCTGGCATAGCTCAGTGGATTGAGCATGGGCCTGTGAACCAAAAGGCTGCCTGTTCGATTCCCAGAGTAGGGCACATGCCTGGGTTGCAGGCCAGGTCTCCAGTAAGGGGGCATGTGAAAGGCAACCACACATTGATGTTTCTCTCCCTTTCTTTCTCTATCCTTTCCCCTCTCTAAAATTAAATAAATAAAATCTTTTAAAAAAAAAAGATCTCAAATTTGTCAAAATTTGTTCTTTAGGGTCTAATAAAACACTTTTGTAATTGGAATTCCCCATCATCTTTAAAGATAAATTGAAGAACTTTGAAATTAATTCGACCTTTTTGCTGCTTTGGCATCCTACTGAATTACTACCAAGTTTCCTATAAAAGCCATTATGTCATTAGTAACTATATCATCCAGAATATATTAAATATAAAATATTATGAACTAGTTAGGTTATCTGGCTTCATGCTATGTAATTGCTCTTTTAAATTTATACTTCAATTGAGTTTATGTGCTTTGTGATATTTAGGATATATTCTTTTTTAAAAAGATTTTTATTTATTCATCTTTAGAGGGGAAGGGTTAGGGAGAGAAATATCAATGTGTGGTTGCTTCTTGTGTGTCCCCTGCTGGGAACTGGTCTGCAACCCAGACATGTGCCCTGAGTGGGAATCGAACCACCATCCTTTGCTTCATAAGCCCGCACTCAATCCACTGAGCTACACCAACCGGGGCCTAGGATATATTCTATTATTAAGTTTTCCTACTTTAGTCAAGATTTGATTCTCCAAATACAAGTTCTTGCTTTGATTTATATGAGTCCTGTGAGCAGTTTGCTAATTTTCTAATGGAATTTGAAATCATAGATGAATTAAGGAGGTATGTTTCCATTTAAATTCACTAAAAGAGTTGGGAGACACTGATAGTTACACTAGTAATGATTTACAAGATTAGGAATAACAGCCCAAAATGCTTTAATAAAACTGGAACACAATGTATTCTTAGTGATTATAATTCTTATTATTAATGAAAAGCTAATTTTTTAAATGGAAGTAAATGTAGATCTTTAGGTTTTTAATGTCAAAGTGCTACTTCATTGTGGTAGTTTAGTTTAGCTTTGCCTGTTTTCTTCATGTAGAAAAGAAAATGAAACTATTTTAGGGAACATACTTCAATGTCAAAGAAAGCCTGTTAATAGTCCTATCTACAATATACATTCTCAAATCCATGTTATGCCACATTCTTTCATACTTTATAAGCCAGTGGTTTAGGAGATTAAAAAAATTGATGTTTCTCAAATCACTTGAGATTTGTCCATGCACACTGTGCTTTAGCATTTAGGGGTGTTTTGTTGAATATAAACATTGGTTTGCTCTGTAACACTACAATCTAAGAAAGTTTTTTTCTTATTTCTTGGCTTTTAAATCTAATCTCTGAGGCTGGATAATAGTTTTTCTTTCCAAGAAAAATCTTTCTTGAATTTTTCCCCCATTGGGGCACATGAGTATAAAGGAAAAAAAAAAAGATTTAAAGCATTGTGTAAAAAGTTTTTTATTTTTATCCTATTTGTAGAGCAATATTTCAAAGAGTAGCTAATGCTGTATTTCTCAGTTGATTTATTTTTTTGTTAAGATTTACATGGAGCAAAACTTATAGGTACATTACTCAGTATATTCAATAAGATGATTTATTTATTTATACTCCTAGGTCATTTTTATTAATAAAGACAGAAAGACAGCTGACACATTTGTATCAGAATATAGGAATTCTATAAAGTTCTATAAAATATGTACCTATAGTCTAGACTAAAAGAACGTTTGTGTTCCAGACCCTAGTATCAGAAAACTTCAAATTACGGTTTAAGTTGTTATTCAGTAAAAAAAAGCAATATAATATCACGTACTATTTTTAAAATAAAAACAATATAATTCAACTAAGTATTTATTAAGACCCTCACTGGTAAAGATTGAAGGAAACAGAAAAGATGTTGACAGATGAGAATGGTCTCCAGGCTGTGTGACATTGGCATAGCAATGTAGGCAGGACTCAGAGGCAACTAGACCTGAGAAGCAGAGAATTGACAAGTGTGTCTATGTATTCAGACCTCAGTTTCCTCATGCAAAATTAATAACAGAATCCCCATCTCAGGGATAATGATGTGAGGTATATAAGACATTCTTACATTTAGATATACAATTTTTCAATGTTCAATAATAAACCAAAAATATTGTATTTTGCTTTGTTTTTATTTTTTCCCTAGTTACTTGTATTAACCATGGGGACCAGGGTTCAATTACATTGGAGCATAGTCAAAGGCATCTAGGACCTTAGTTGTTATAGATGACCCTTAAGTATCGAGTCTTAGTAGTTAGAAAATTAAGAGTCCTTATATATTATTATCTTATAAATTAAATTATATAAGTTTAACCAGAAAGATAAATGGTGCCCTGACAAATGTGAATAAAATTTTCCTTTAAAAATTTTTCTTAACTGGTATTCTTTGCCTTCAACTTGCACTTCAATATGGTCTTTCTGTCGAAGCCTGGTGAACACGTGAAGTCGAGGCTCAAGCCCATGAAAGGGACATTTCTTACTTTTCAAAGTTATCAGATAATATGGAAGGGATATTGGGGGTAAAGTTAGGCCCTGGCTCAACGTTTTAACTCTGCTGCATTGAGAAACAAGAGCTCCTTAATTCACAGTGACAGGAATCTGGAGAGGAGAGCCCCATAGGTGCCCATGATTTCTAATACACAATGAGTCTGTCACTGGTTAATGAAGCCTGCATATTGGTAATGTAGTAACCAATTAGATTAGCATGTCCTCCCTTCTTAAGGCGAGGGACTGAACAAGGAAGAAGGCAGATTTCAAGGACTCAGGAGCAAATCTTCTCCCTTATTTTATAGTTAGGAAAAATAGCTGATTATGAGCAAAAGTGAGACAATAAAATAAAGCTACTAATTGAGTGGTATTAGGGTATTAAATACTTGTTATTTATCTATAAGAATTTGTATAAAGTAAAAAGATTGTTCCTAGTAAAAGTCATTATAAATAAGACACAAAGGCAAATAGCCCAAGTCTGGTAGTTTTTGTTTGTTTGTTTGTTGGTTGGTTGGTTGGTTGGTTTGTTAAATAGGGAAAATGCTCTATTTCAGGCATGCCCTTTAAGGCATATGCAAAAAAGATATAAAAGTAAGTTGAAGATTTAAAAGAATATAAAAAAGATGTAAGACTCCTAAAAATTGTTCTTTTAAACAAAGGTTAATGAAATAATGGAAGTTCTATATAGCTAAAAATAGTATGTGACTGTAAAAGTTTTTCATATTCATTAAAATATATTTGGGAAGAGGGAGCTAAACCCAAGAGAATGAATATGAACAAAAATACAAGAGTTTCAAACACATGAGCTTCTTTGTGAGCTTGGTCATATTTATCCTACTGAAGTCTTCATGGAAAGGGCAAATCTTCTATATTCATGATCTTGTCCCCGACCTGATGGAATCATGCTTTGCTGGTGTAGAGCTGTGTCATGCATTCTCTCTGGACCAGTGCCACCTTCTGGTGGCTCATCGGATATCAAAGATGAGTAGTTGCAGTGCCTAACAGTAGCCAGGGCAAAAAGAAGCATGAGGATTTGTTACCAGGGTATCTACGGAAGTTGGCTGTACAGGGCCATCTGGCAAAGTAGGTTAACAGTTATGAGTATGTGGAACAGGTTATTCTTGTACCATCATTTATTATTGTATTGTTTTCTATATAAACAACTATAAACCTACTGTTGCCCCACCCTGCATATGCAGACTGGATGTGACAAGACCAGGTAGAGAATATCTGAGCATTATTTACGCAACTAGAAATTTCCAAACCTCTGTGTTTATGTCCACCCAGGGTTAAATATGGAGCAGTGAAAACAGATTGTTCAAGGACAGTTTCTATTTTCTTGCTAGGGTTGCTTCATTTGAAATAAGAAGCATTGAAGAGCCTAGATATGATACTTGGGAAACAAATTGGTAATTTCTTACTAAGAGTGAGTTAAATATAACATTCTATATCATGCAAGGACATTTTTAACCAGGTACCACTTCCCTTCTCTCAGTGGCTCTCTAAATTAGCCCAGTAATATTGACAAACAAAAGGGCATGTAAAATCAGATCACACCACTGCTCTCAATGGCTCTTCATGAGTTCATGAAAAGAGAATAAACTTAGAAGAAAAATTTGTACTTATTTCATATGTATAAAAGCCAAACTTAGTGCCAGAAACTTTGTATCATTATTATATTTAAGCATGATAATAACACTGTGAGGCAAATGCTCTTATCCTCATTTGAGGAGCAGATGATAACACAGAATCAGAAAGGTTAAATATCTTACCCTGGATATTACATAACTAGCTGGTGGAAGAACTGGAGATGCAAAGTCAAAGCTTTCCAGTTTTAAATTCTTAAACCTTTATCATTAAGTAATTATTTTTAAGAAATACTTCATAATAAAAACCTTTCATAAAGCAAAGAGGTTATTGAATTAATGGTTGCATGTATATTTTAATACTTTGTTGTCTTTTAATGTTAACACAATTTTACCTACTGAGATTTTTCCAATACTGGTGTAGTGGTTTTTGTGTCTCTTATGCTCATTCAGCTCCCTTGTGAGATCATGATTACCTGGGGTATATAAGTCCATACCTATGTATCAGATATTTTTCTGTATTTTTATTATTGACACTATTGCAGTTGTCCCCATTTACCCCCTTTGACTCCTTCTCCCAGCTCCCACTCTCCCCCGCTCCTGGCCATCACCATACTGTTGTCTCTGTCTATGGGTTATACATATATGTGTTTTGGCTCACCCCTTCACCTTCTCTCACTCAGTCCCCCCGCTCCCCTGCCCTCTGGCATCTGTCAGTCTATTCCATGTATTCATGCCTCTGTTTCTATTTTGTTTGTTAGCTTTGTTCCTTAGATTCTACATATAAATAAAATCATATAGTATTTGTCTTTTACTGACTGACTTATTTCACCTAGCATGATAATCTCCAGATCCATCCATGCTGTCACAAAAGATAAGATTTTTCTTTTTTATGGCTGTGTAGTATTCCACTGTGTAAATGTGCCTCAACTATTTTTTATCTGCTCATCTACTGATGGGCACTTGGGTTGTTTCTAGATCTTAGCTATGGCATATAACACTGCTATTAACATAGGAGTGCATATATTCTTTTGAGTTGGTGTTTAGAATTCTTACAACATATTTCCAGAATTGGGATCACTGGGTAAACAGGCAGTTTTGATTTTAATTTTTTGAATTGCTTTCCCAAATTAACTGACCTATAGGGAACTACTAAGGGCTTTTATTAGCACCACTGTTTTTAGTCTTGACAGGCCAGCAAGTAAATCCTCTGTCCCTGTGACCATAGAAAACCATGATATTCCACAACTAACTATGGCTGGCATGTGAACAAAGCACAAAGTATTGAAATTAAAAGGAATTCTCTGACATTTTATAACATATACATTCTTTTTGTGGAGGGTTAAGGTGCTTCATTTATGCATTCTAAGGAACAAAGTTTAGCTTGTGATTAAAAGTATTTAACCCACATAAAGTATTTTATGCAGGCTATAAAATTAATTTTATCACACTTAACAGCTGATGACCTTATATTACTGCAGTAATGTATTTTTCATTAAAATGAAACATTATGTTTCAGAAGTAGGAGCCAAGAATCAGGCCTTGCATTGGAAAGGTCCACATGTATTATGTACAGTAGCTGTCTTCCCAAAGAGCATTTAACCTGGTGTTTCTCATTTTACCACTGCATCTAGATGAACAGATTTAAACTCTAATTAATAAGATGCCATCCATTGTCTTTTTACAACTTGGGTGACTTAAACCATTGTACTGTCAAACTAGCCTTGGTAAATTATAACAGTTGTTTTGGTCTTTTATGTGAGTTTGACTTTTAAGTTGAATTTATCATGAAGTTGGAGTATCAGCTGTATTTTCAATACCCAATATTTCTCTGTTTTAATTCTGCCCATACCTACAACAAGGTTTCGTTTTCTGGCAGTGCACAATGAACTTGGTTTTTATTTTAACTATAGCTGATTACTCAAAGGACACAATTTTCCATCGTCTGTGACAAACACAGCATGAATGGCAACTTAAATAATAAGTCCATGAATGGAGTGATTATATTTTAAATATGTTCCATTATGTATAGAAAAATGAAACATGCTATAAGAATTAGGGTATTTTAAACTCTTATGTGAATTTAGTAATCTGTTTAAAACCATAATAAGTTTCAAGATTAGAATTCTTTTTGAAAACCTAAGTTAATTATTTTACATGGTTTGGGCAGTATATACCCTGGGTTATTATTTCTAAAATAGGAGTATTATACAAATACCTGCTTAGGAAAATCATATGGTTCTGAAACACAAAAATTTAAAGAGACTTCTAGATATAAGGATAAACAATTGGTAAATATTAAAACAACCTTAGATTTTCAGTTGTAATAAATAAAAGGTAGGATAGAATGAGGAATAGTCAAGAGAGTGGAACTGGCAGGAGAGAGAATGGATTTAAATAGAGGTTCTTTTCAAAATTAAGGAGAAATACTAGGTACACATTCTCATTGATCATCACACTCACTTCCCCCTGAGGTAACACAGCGGATCCCAGCTTCTCCTGTTCTTAGAATGGAGTAGCCAGTGCAGACCTACTGCTGATCACCCTTTCTCCACCTTCACTCTCCTTTCTTGGAGCACTGCTTTGTTTTTCAAAACTGACACTAATGTATTTTTCTCTCAGCAGAGATTTAAAAAATATGATATAGTTTAATAGAGGTAATGTTATAACAACCTATGTTTTCGTTATTGGCTCTGAGTTGGGTCATTTTCTTTTATTTATGTGCCTGAGTTGATATTTTAAAATTGTCCCATTACTTATACCATAAAGCTATTTCATAAAAATATAAAATGGACGTATTTGGAGGATTTGAGCCCTCTTTTGCATGGTAGAATCCTAGTGATTGAGTCCCTGGTAAATTATTGGTTTTTTAAATATCTTAACTGGTGTAATACAGTATTGAAGGATTAGAAAAGCAAAGATCTTGGAACATGTAATTGGAATAGACAAATATGTTCTGAAATAACTTTTAATGTGGTATTTTAGAGATGAATAAACTTTTACCTTTATATTTTATATTCACATTAGAGCTTTGTTTATCTCAATTAAATAATTTTATCCTACAAATGATTTTCCCTTTAGGATCATTATATAATGATGTTCTACTATGGTTAGAAATTTACTTTTGGGAATTATGTTCAATAAAATGAAACCATGAAGAGTTTAAAGTAAAATATTAGTTGACCTAAATTCGTTTTATAGTAAGGTCTGACCAACAGTGCTCAAATTATAAACAAGGAATTAACCATAAAATAAAAGTTCTACAAAAAGCCCTCAAAATTGGCTTCACCAAAACCATTGTCATCAGCACATGGACAAAACCAAGGTGGGGTGGGATCAAGGGAGGGAGGTGGGGATGACTGGGGTTGGGGGGAAATGTGGGGGGGAAATACAGACAACTGTACTTGAACAACAATTAAAAAATGTCAATTAGACAGAAAAAAACAAAAACAAAAACAAAAACATTGTCATCAGGAAAGTGAGGGAAGGGAAATAGGAGCAATCTATGCCTGATTATCACCCTCATATATTTAGCATCAGAAATGCAGTAGAATGAGGTCACATAGCTTGATCTTCATATAGATATGCTGTTTAAATAGTTTCTTTTTAAATTTTTTTATTAAACACTTTGAATTTCATTGTTTTCAAGTACAGTTTTCTGCCTTTCCTCCCACCCTCCCACCACTCCCCATATCCCCACCTCCCTCCCCTGTTTCAGTCCTCCCTTGTTTTTGTCCCGGTGTCCTTTATAGTTCTGTTTGATACAGAAACAAGACACAGCTTGGTTTCTCACGTTAAGGGTGAGATAAAATCTAGCCAGAAGAAAACAACTGACTCAGCCATCAGCTCACGAGCAATTTGATGAGGACCAGCCACTCTCTTTGGGTTGGACAGGCCTTGGCCAGAATGCTGGTGAATAGTGACTGCCCTTTTTAGCCATAGGCTCAGGGCCACTGAATAGCAACATCAGAAAATGGGGTCTGTTTTTGGTATTAACACTAGTCCTGGTTGCTTTCAAATATCCTAACGAAGCAATACCATGAAGACTTTTACCACTCAGCCTTGATCTAAAATTTGAGTGTGGTTGTTTATAATGCTCTCTAAAACCAGCTTACGTAAGGCCTTCAGGTGGAAAGGGGAACTGGAGGCTGGAATATATCACACACACACACACACACACACACACACAGAGAAAAAAAAATAGTATCACTGCTTTTGTGGTAGAGTTCACTTTCCTTAAAAACATATCACATTCTCTTTTTTTATTTCCATAAAAGATGCTAATTTCTGCCATTGTTGAGGATCATATCTACCCTATTTGCTAGTCATATTACCATAAAACTGCTCTGAGAAGTTGCTTACAGAGTTTTTGATCATATTTATCTATTCACTATCTGTTCAGATGTCACATTTACAAGTAAAAATGTTTTAAGAAGGAATGTAAGTCTGTGTTTTCATCACTTTCGCCTATTTGAGGGAAGTTGTCAGTTTTAACCATTTAGAATAGATCTAAATATGCCAAAGATATGTAGGTAAAACACACTTGTATAACTCTGTATGCAAACAAAGCAGAGAAAACAGGTCATTTGTTTTCTTTGGGGTACTGGAATTTTCATAAAGTATCCTTAGATAATATTTCTAGTCTCTTGTCAATATTACTTATTACTTATAATCATATTATAGTTCCTCTACTACTATTCATTTTTAAAAATATTCTCTAGTGCTAGAAGGATTGGTTGGTTTATGGAAAAAAGTGGCAATTCATTGAGATTTATAGCTTCTCTTTACAAAGGAAAGTCTTCTCAGGACTCAGAAGAGCAAGCTGCATTAACAGTCCCTTTCAAATCACTTTAAGTGCAAATTCATAAGAATTATTGAACTATTGTTTTATGCTTATCATAAGATGAACTATATACATATATGTCCACTCTTTAATATGTACAGCTACATCTTTCTTAAGCAGATATTACTCAGATTCTTACTCAATGGAAATTAATAATCTGTGTTTACAAAACTTAAGGTAGGTACTTAAATTTTATTCCCGCTCTGCTTCTTAATAAATATATGGTCACATAACTGAACCTTTAGAATCTGTCTTTTCTTTAAATAAGAGAAAATATATATCAATGAAAAGATATTGGAAAAATAATATTTGATACTATGAGCTTGGTTCCACACCATAAAGTGATGAATAAATTATAGTAGTAGTAGTAATAATAATTATTATAATTATTATTGATAACTAATTATTATAGTATTGCACCATGCCTAAATATCTACCAGAGAATTGAACGGAAACAAAAAATTCATCTACATTGCAGAAGCAGAAATGAATTAAACATTTTAGTTACGCCTCATTCTCCACTCACCCCATACACAGAAATGGGCCATCGGGAAACAACCTAAATCTGAGGCTGCTGGACCTTTAGTTTTCTCTTTTGATGGGTCTTACTATCATATATCCCAGCTTTGCTATTACAGAATAGAAAATGGTGCACACATACAACATGCATACAGATGTGTGTGCACACATGTGTATACACTGTCTCCCTGTACACAAAAACACCCTGGAAAACTAAAAGGAAAAAGAAAACCTAGATCTGGCTGGTGTGGCTCAGTGGATTGAGCACTGGCCTGCAAACCCAGAGGGTCATAGGTTTGATTCCCAGTCTAAGGCAGATCTAATGCCTGGGTTGCAGGCCAGAGCCACACTAGGCGGCGCACAAGAAGCAACCACACATTGGTGTTTCTCTCCTCTTTCTTGCTCCCTTCCTCTCTGTAAAAAAAAAAATCTTTAAAAAAGAAAAAAGGCTCAATATCACCACCACCACCACCAACAACAACAACAACAGAATTCAAGTGGAAAGAAATACAGATGCATACAGAACACACTCTCTTTCCTAATAAAATTAGAATTAAACCACTGATTTTTGTGATTGGCAAAGATAACTGAGTCCACAGCCATTAGTTTATTTAGCCCAAGCTAATTAGTTCAGTCAACAAACACATATCCACTGTGTTAATCTAATCGAACCCTGTGCCATTTGCTCAAATAAGTTAAAGCCAGCCTCTACTCTGAAAGTAGACTAATGTAAAAAAGTTCTGGTCCATTGTGTTATATACCATGACAAAGGAGGTATAACAGTGGGTGTGACCATTGCTGTTATAGAAGTTAGGGAAGGCTGACCAGAGAAGGTGAGGGGGATGTTTGCTTATATGTTAAGCAAAAGTTTAATAGGCAGAAAAGTGGAATGCTCCTTTTAGAGAAAAACAAACAAAAAGCAAAGCAGCTGTGGTTAGGCAGAAAAGGGCATAATGTGTTCAGAGAAGAATGGGAAATCTGGATGATGAGAGTACGGGATGCACAGTGGGGAGTGAGGAGCAGGGACGAGAGTGCCAACAGCCATGGCAAAGAAGGCTGTGTTCTACACTGCAGGCGACAAAGCTTCTTAAACAGAAGAGCTACCTGATAGAATCTCGTCCTTACAAAAAGAATAAACCTTGTGTTACAATGGAAGAAGCTGTTCAGGGGAAAGTGACGAGTTAGTAGATACCAATTAGAGTGGGAAGGAGAGACAAGACTTTTGTCCTTACCTTTTTCAGGGTTTTATTCAAATATTACATGTTTACTAGATAGACCCTGATTACCTTATTTACATAACAGTCCCTACTACCATTTATTCCCACTTTTACTTCATATTTCTTTTAAAAAGTATAATTACATGAACAGTTGAATTACGATTTTACCAATAGCTTGTTGGTTTTATATTTATTGGGTTCATTAACATAGCTTCTGTGACCAGAATGTTGACTGGGACATAATAGCTACTCAGTAGATACTTCTTTGAATAAATTAATGATTTTTCTAAATGTGAGTTTATGAGGGCCTGAACCAAGGCAATCACTGTTGGCATGAACCACACACAAGAAACTCAAAAAGATTTTCTAAAGTAAAATCTACAGAATGTACTTGGTGATATGTACATGTGATAAGAAAAAAAGGATAAAGAAGGGGGCTTCTTCATTCAAAGTATGAGGGACAGGATGGGTTATGATAAATGAGGTAGAATGTAATAGGAGGAACAGATTTGGGGTGGAGATAATGAAGTCAGTATCAGACATGCTGAACAACAGTTGTCTGAGATTTGAGAGAAAGATCGGAAAGGATGGATGACCTGAGGTGCTTGGTAGTAGAAGGCATAGTGTGAAATTCATATATAGAGCATAGAAAGATAATCTAAATTCTGCAACTTTTAGAGGATTGGGAAAATTAAGACCAGGGAAATACTGATGATAATTTTTAAATGCATATTAAGGATAACAAAAATTTCATCATTTCAGGGCAAGATTTTTGTAGATTGGAAATTGAAGGAATCATTGAAAGTCTTTGAAATTTACTATCATTCATCATGTGGACCTACCTCCCTTTTTTTAAAAAAAAGCAACAGTATAAGAAAAAAATACCACTTTTTTTGCTGGCATATTTTGTTAGCTTTTTTTTCTTACAATGTGGGAAATTATTAACTTTTTACATCTCAAACATGTGTAGGCTAACACTTGAGCTCAGACTTTTGGGGGACCATAAAGAAACGGTGATATCTATATAGTGTGTCTCTGTGTCTCACCAGTAGCCTGACAGGGCCAGCCTCTACAAGGGGTCTGTCTAGTTTCTCAGGCCTATCCTCTCCATGGTTTGCTCTCCATGTAGTTATTTTCTGTTTAAAGACTGCCTTTGATTCTATAGATTACAAAGTAGAAATAATTGAACCATTAATCTCTCTTTAACCCATGTTAGCATGTAGCCTTTCTCAGGTGCATAACCTTTCCTCTCCTCTCTAAATAAAATAAGCCATGAAAATTCCATTAACATCAACCTCAACAACAATAGCAATATGATGGCTACTACTAATGAATGCTTATTAAAGGATCGTTTGGAAGCCATCCATCTATTGCTAAATTTATTCCGCCGTATTCCTTGAAACCATGCCTTCCATACTCTCAATCTATTTTTTCTGTGGGGACTGAGAATGATTGCTGTAGTGATAGGGAAAAAATGTTCACACAGAGCCAATAATAGGCAAGACTTTTGTTGGGTGTCTGAAAAAGGCAAACATTTTAAAAATTCTTTCTGAGAAAATATGAGAAACAGCTGCTGCCATCTTGTAATCATAAAGGTAGGAGACTTAGTCTGAAGTTAAGAAGACTATGAATCTGAGAAACAAAAAGAGATGAACGAGTTTCTAGTGAGCCCTTCACTAAGCTACGTGAAAACATTTCAGTTATGTGAACTAAAAGTTGTCATGTAATTTAAGCCAGCTTGTTTGGTCCTTCTTTCCTCTACAGCCAAGAGTCCTAATTAATACACACATCATACACCATGAATTGTGGTGCACGTTTCATAGACATTGCATCATCTAATCCTCACCACAATTCTATGAGGCAGCTTTGTTTTATCACTATTTTAGAGATAAGGAAGCTGAGGAACAGAGACACTAAGAATTTTACATTAAATCAAACAATTAATTGAGATGCAAATATAGAATTTGAGCCTCACCTATTGTAATAATATATTTAAATACAGACAAAAATATTCTATCTTGAACTGAATTTTGGTTATACATTAGAATTTCTACTATAATTTTGGTGTTAAATATCGCTACAAGGTCTATCTTATACTAGCACCCCACCTACATCCCCTTTTATGTCCACAAAATAATTCCAAAATACAAGATTTGTATCTCCATGTAGACCTCTGTACTGTGACTGAAGGATTTTTATCTTACAGAAAGGAATCTTATTATTAATAGTCCTTGCTGCTCGAGAGGCAATTAGAAAAATCTCTATGGATTCATCTGATCCCTAGTCCATATTTCATTCTATGAAACATGTGGAAACCTAGTTTAATTAAGTTAATACAATAAAAAATGAATTACTTAAGTATTCAGAATGTGTCCAAATTAATTCTAGCTACATTACTTAGATAATATTAGATAGTTTTCTGTTATGAAACCTCTTGTAATGACTGTGTACTTAAAAATACTGACAGTTTGTGTTACTCAAATCTGATTAAATATTTGTATAACACAAAGCTCTCAGTTGAGATATATATATATGTACATATAGGTGTATATATATGTATACACACATATATCTTTTATACATATTGTCCTATAAACATAAGGGCATTTCTGTATGAGCTACAAATTCAAGTAGGTCAATACAGACCTACCTATACTAAGTCATTTAGAGTATAAGCTGATTTTAAGGAGCATCTGTGTGATTTGGCTAATAGTCTAGTTAGTTGCACCAAAAGAGAGAGGTACAAGCAAATGTGAAATAAATTTACAATGTTAGCATATACATGTATATAAGTATATGTGAATATATAAATACATAAATATATAAACATATAAATACACATATAAAATATGTATGAAATATATATGCATATGTATATATGTTTTTATATATTTCACTAGATAACATATATTATATATATTTTATTCTCAAAGACATCCTAAAAATGATGTGATTCCAGTTTCTTATTAATTAAGCATTATAGAAATTTCACAGAACTTTGATATGATTTATAAAAGCTAAAATTTTTTATCAGACCTCAAGGAATCCCAAACTTTGTTACCATTTTCATAAAGGTGATTAAAAGTTGACAAACACTGCATATCCATTATATTTTTAATAGAAATAAATTGAACAAGAAACTTTTAAAATAAAAATATACTTTAGAATTCCAATTTCTGGTCTGACTGCTAATAAACTTGTAAGTGGCCACTCCAGACAGATCAGTAGATACAGAGAATTACAACTTAAGGAAGCAGAAACCCACCAGCAGAAATGTCCAGAGGAACTGGTGTCAAGATAGGAAAGTCCCAAGTGTCAGTGATTCCTTGCTGGAGATCGGTGTGGACAAATCTGAGAGCTAAAAATTCAGGGGACCCAGTCATGTGGGGGCCTTCCTGCTGTAGTCAGTCAGTATCTCTGCCAGGTCCTCAAAGGATAAATTGGAGAAAAATCCCCTTATACTTCTACCAGAGGGGAAAAGAAGCCATTTTGACAGATGCTGGAGGAAAATCTCACTAGCCTAGAATTTTGTACCCTGTGAAATTATGCTTTAAAGTAAGAGAGAAATATAATTTTTATAAGACCTGTTTTGTAAGAAATGTTAAAATAAATTCTTTAGAGGAAAGGACTGTGCTATAGGTCAGAGACTTGGATCTACCTATAAAAATAGAAAAATTTTTAAAATCTATAAAAATAGGGCATCTGAAAAGGAGTGATTAAAGTTAAAAGTAAATATATATATATATATATATATGTTTATTATTCTTAATTGAGCTAACCAATAATAGGTTGTTCAAAATACAGGCAACAATATATTATATATATTTGCTTATATATGCTTATTTATCCATGAAATGAATGTAGATAATGATACATGGAACAGGGTGAAAGGATTAAGATTATTTTATTTTATTGTAAGATACTCATGCTATCTGTGAAATGCTATAGTGTTATTTGAAAGTGGACCAGGGTTAGTTGTAAAAAATCTGTATGGCAAATCTTAGGGCAACCACAAGGAAATACAAAAGAGTATAATTAATTTGCTACAGAAAGAGAATATAGAATCATATAGTATATGTTCAAATAAAACTTCTAAAGAGAGAAGGAAATGTGATAGATGAAAATAGGAATAAAGAAAAAGGATGACAGAAAATTGTAACAAATATGATAAATATGAATCCAACTATATCAATAATCACTCTAATCATTAATGGCATAAATACACCCATTAAAAGACAAAATGTCAGGGAGAATCAAAAAACAAGACCAAAATATGTTACCTCAAAGAAACTCAGTTTTAAATTTTATTTTTATTTATAGATAAAAATAACAGCTGAAAAAGCGTAAAAGGATTGCTCACTAAAATACAATCAATTAGCTCCGGCCAGGTAATTAGAGCATTCTCTTGTACACCAAAAAGGTTGAGGGTTCGATAGTCGAACACATGCCTACGTTGTGTTTTGATCCTAGGTTGGGGCGCATATGGGAAGCAAGCACTTGATGTTTCTCATGTTGATGTTTCTTTCTCTTTCTCTCCCTTCTTCTCTCTCTAAAGTCAACAAAAACATATTCTCAGTGAGGATTAAAAATATAAACAAATAAATAAATATCAGTTAGTCTTTATTTTCAGGAAACATGTTGGTTACTTTGATTTGATTCACAAAAATGATCTGTTTTTTAATTCAATATTATTTTTATTAGTTTCTTGTGTGCAGTATAGTGATTAGACAGTTATATAGTTTACAAAGTGGTCCTCCCAATATTTCAAGTACCCACCTGGAATCATAGAATGTTTTTACAATGCTATTGACTATATTCCCTATACTATATTTTATATGTCCTTGACTATTTTGTGACTATCAATTTGTACTTCTTAGTCCCTTCCCCTCTTTCTCCCATCCCCCCAACACCCCTCCCATTTGGAAACCATCAGTCTGATCTCTGTGTCTATGTGTCTGTTTTGTTTGTTCATTTTTTTTGCTGCTTAGATTCCACATGTAAGTGAAATTATATGGTATTTGTCTTTGTCTATCTTATTTCACTTAGTATAATATCCTCTGGGTCTATCCATACTGTTTCAAATACTGAGTTCATATTTTTTATAGCTGAGTAATAGGTCATTGTATATATGTACCAGGTTTTTTCAATACATTCATTTATTGATGGTCACCTGGGTTGTTCCCATATGTTAGCTATTGTGAAGAACACTGCAAGAAAGATAGGGGTGCATATATTGTTTTGAATTAGTGTTTTGGGTTTCGAAGAAATTCATTTCAAATATAGAGACATATACGGATTGAAGGTAAAGGGATGGGGAACTATATACCATGGTAACACTTATCAAAAGAAAGCATAAATAGCTATATTAATTTCAGATAGAGCAGACTTAAAGAAATTACCAGAGATAAAAAGGAAAATTACAGAAATTTAAGGGGTCAATACTCCAAGAAAACATAAAAAATAATTTATCTGTATGTGCCTAAGAAAAAAGGGTCAAATGCATAAGAAAAAAAAACTAAAAGAACTGCAAGGAGATCTACATGAATCCACTATTACAATTGGAGTATTTAAAGCCCCTCTTATCAGAAATGGACATGTAAAATAACCAAAAAATAATAAGAACATAGTAAAGCCAATAGCATCATCTTTTTATTAATACTTTCAAAGAGCCAGTTTTGAAAAGATTAATAAAAGTCTCTAGGCTGGTTATCAGAAAACAAAAGTAAGAGGATACAAATTACTAATATTCAGAAACAAGAGAGAGGGCATCACTACAGATCTATTAAAAGTAAAATGATAACAGAAGAATATATGATCAACTCTATGCACACAAATTTGATAACCTAGATGAAATGGATCAATTCCTTGAAAGACCTAAGGTGCTAAAATTCACAATAGAATAAACAATTTGAATAGGTTTATCTTTATGAAAGAAATCAAATTGATAGTAGCCATTCAAAACGTAAAGCACAAGGCCAAGATGGATTCATAGTGAATTTTACCAAACATTTAAGGAAGAAATTGCACCAATTCTCTAACTTTCTTTAGAAAGATAGAAACAGAGGTAATAATACTTTCTTACACATTCTAGGGAGCCAGTATTACCCTAACACCAAAGCCAGATGAAGTTATTATAAGAAAACTACAGATCAGTACATGTCATGACTGTGGATGCAAAAACTCTCAACAAAATTTAACAAAAGAATCCAGCAATGTACATATAAAAAAATGAATGCCATGAATAAGTGGGATTTATCCCAGGTTTGCAAGGTTGATTAAACATTTGAAAATCAACTAGTACAATCCATTGTATCAACAGGCTAAAAAGAAAAAAAAACATGTAATTGTATCAATAGATTCAGGAAAAGCATTTGGCAAAATCCAAAACACATTCATGTTAAAAAAAAACAAAAACAGAAAACAACAACAACAAAAAAAAACCTCTCAGTGAACCAGGAGAAGAGGGTAACTACCTCAACTTTATAAAGAATTTCTGCAAAATAAAAACTATAGTTTATATTATATTTAATGATGAGAGCTCAGAGTTTTTCCATAAGATCTGGAATAAGGTAAGGAGGTCCGCTTTTATCACTGCTTTTCAATGTTGTACTGGAAGTCCTAATTAATACAATAAGACAAGAAAAAGAAAAATGTATACAGATTGGCAGGTAGAAGCAAACCTGTCTTTTTTAGAGGGTCACATGACTCTCTATGTAGAAAAAGCAAAAAACAAATCAACAACAAAACACTCTCTGGAACCAGTAAATGGTTCTAGCAAAGTTTTAGGATACAGGGTTAAGACACAAAAGTAAATTGGTTCCCAATATACAGCCAATTACGAAGTGGAATTTGAAATTAAAATTACATTACCATTTACATTGGCACTCCAAAAAATACCCAAGTATATGTTAAAGAAAAAGAACAAACTAGGAGAACTGATACTACCTGACTTCAAGAGTTAGTACAAATCTACAGTAATCAAGAAAGTGTGATATTCATGAAAGAACAGACAAATAGATCAATGAAGTAGAGTCAGAGCACAGAAACAGACCCTATAAATATAGTTAACTGATCTTTGTCACAGGAGCCAAGGCAATAAAATGGAGCCAAAAGAGTCTTTTCAAGAAACAATGCTGGAACCACTGGACATCCACATGCCAAATAGACCCAGATTGTACATCCTTCCCCCAAATTGACTCAAATGAATAGACCTAAATGGGAAATGTAAAACTGCTTGAAATATGAGAAAATCTAGATGACCTTGGGTATCGTGATGACTTTTTAGATATACCACCCAAGGCAGGATACATGAAAAAAATTGATAAGCTGGACTTTATTAAAATTAACAATTTATGAAACAGAGAATGACAAAGTGCCAAGAGAATGAAAGAAGAAGCCACAGACTGGGAGAAAATACTTGCAAATGACAGATGATAAAGGACTGTTGTCCAAAATATATGAAGAATCCCTAACAGTAAACTCAATAGTAAGTAAATGAACAACTCAATTAAAATAGGCATAAGACCTAAACAGACATTATACCAATATACCGATGACTAATAAGCATATGAAAAGATGTCCATTGTCAGATATTACTAGGAAATTCAAGCAATGGTGAAAACCCACTACATATCTAATGGAATGATCTGGAACAGTCAAAATCTGTAGTGCAGGATATGGAGAAACAGTAACTATATTTCATTGCTGATGGGAATGCAAAATGATACAGCCACTTTGGAAACAGTTTAGCAGTTTCTTACAAAATTAATACACTCTTATCATACAACTCAGCAGCTGTGCTCCTTGTATTTACCCAAGGGAGCCGAACACCAATGCCCATGCAAGCTTTCCCACAAATGCTCATAGTAGCCTTATTCATAATTGCCCAAACTTGGGAGCAACCAAGATGTCTTTCAGTAAGCAAATGCATAAACACACTGTTTCATATCTAGATAATATTATTCAACACTACAAGTGAATGATCTATAACATCATGAAAGGACATAGGGGAACCTTAATTGGACCGTTAAAAAAGTTCAATTTAACTTTGTAGTAGTTCAATTTGAACCTTATAAAAGCTCAACTCCTTTCTGTCATTGATTTTAAACATCTCTCTAGTCATTATGGAGTCTGATAGGTTAGATTAAAAGTAAGGACTAATAGCATAGATTCTGTACCTTAAATTAAAGAATTAGAAAATCTGTTATTGGTAGAAAATCTCAATGCATCCATACCTTCTTTGTTAGGTCTACCTGGGTACCCCAGGGCAGTTAGTTACCAGATACACTACCCAGGTATACCTTTTGAACTTATTTCTGTTGGGACCATTCATTTGCTCTTTGTAGATCCAGTCTCTTCAGCTACCCACTTTTTGTAATTTCTTCCTAGTGATCATTCTTTGTTTAAGAATGGCTATCAGGTCATACTTAATCTGTGAGACTATTTTCAAAAGAACTGATATTAACAGTTTTTTGCACATTCTGAGAATGAGTTAAAAAATGCAAACATATTCAGTGACTCAGACAACCTTGACAAAAGAGCAATTTAAGGTATTTCTTGATAGAAATCACTGAAGACTTTCATTTTTGCATTCATAAAAACTGCTTTCTCAAATCACATTTTATTTAGTATGCTGCTTATGAAGGTATTTTGCATTACAGCCCAAATGTAGAACGCTAATCCCCCATTTTCTGTTGAGTAAAACATGGTTGATTATGTCTGTTTTGGGCTACTTTTGAGATGTAAATTTGATTTGAACAAAGGAAGCTGATTTGAGTTTTCTAGTCTTTATATGTGTCCCCTTGTGTAATCATCATTGTGTTTCTCTTGCCTTTATGTAAATGATATAGATTCTGATATAGTGCACGGTGAGTCCCTGATGTCATCAGATGCATCCTCATTTGGTCTTATTGTGATCAATATGGGCTTTACCTGCTCTGCGTTTAGGTGCCTCTTCTTTTCCACAAATGGATGTTAACATAGTGTTTTAAACTAAAGTATCTTTGCCCCACAAGAAGAGATTTTTGGCATTGTTATTCATAAGATTTTCTCTCTGTCAGACATTTATTTGTCATATATTTATTGAACACACATGGATCTGCTTGAAAAATAATATTTATAGTATGTTATGCACAATGTAATATTATATATTGCTATATACCATATATTATAAATTTATAGTACACATTTATCTGTATTAATACATAGTGGTTATGTGTGAAGGAAGTAATTATCTAGTCTTAGCTATAGGATCTCAGATCATGGGTCCAGTGAGTATCTATATTTATGGTATGAAAACAGAACTTCACCCAGAGTATAACATATACCATCTATGATATAGTCTATGTATTAGTATGATGCATATACTATGAATGATACACAAAGCATATAGTAGGGTTGTCTTATACACACACATACATAGACACAGTCACATACACACAGAGACAAGGCAATTATTTATTAAACTTAATGAAGAAAAACACAAAAAAGCAAAATTACATATGAAAACTGCATAAACAAAAAACGTAGAAAATAGAAAACACGTCCCTTATGATACTAAGCTAATGAATTTGAAGATATTGGTGGCATTAATTTATAGAATGATAATTTATCAAGCACTGAGCTGAACAAATATCAAATCATAACATTGAACTGAAATTTTAAAAGATGCTAAAGAATGTGTTCATTTGATATGTTATAAAAATGAATTTTATTTCTAGGAACGCTGAAAGAGCCCTTGCTGACTGGCCTCCACCAGCCATTATTTCCCCATGTGCCCAACGCAGCGGCTGAGATAGCCACAGGCAGTCCGAGAGGCTCTGAGAATCTTGGATTTTGAACCGTCTTCCATCACAGACCTCAGGTTTACTTTGGTCACCTTATGATCCATTACATTTTAAGAAGATTCTCCTGACTCACATTTTCAAGCTGAATGACTCTTGAATATCGTTAGGATCAAAAACTAGCCAGCATAACTTGGGTGAGAATAATATCTAGTAAAAAGAGCACTTTAAAAATACAAAACATTAGACTAATCTTTTAAAAATCTACCCAAACAAATATACTTTATGGGGAAATTAACTTTTTATTCTAGAAATAAATCATGTCATCTTCTTTAAATTACTTGTAACAAAAATGACACAGTATAGAATCATTTTAATAATTGTAAAAATAATATTAACATGTAGTGAACATTGGCAATATGTAAGGCTCTGTGCTAAGTGTGTTATAAATAGTGTCTCATTTAATCCTTAATAGGAACCCTGCCAGATAGGTACTGTTATTATCCTCATTTTATAAAAAAGAAAACTGAGACATTACTTTATATGACAATTCAGCTCTATCTCAGCTTTATTATAGAGACTAGTTCATCAGCATTCAGCATGAACAAAACAGATGAACATCCATACATTTATGATACTTACAGTCTAGTGAGAGACTCCTTAGAATAAAATAGTTGTGGGCAGACAATTAATAAAACTCTTTATCTGCTGCATAGGAATCTGACCTTTGGTTAACATACTAGTTCTGTTCTCCTGGAAACCTGAAAGCATAGATTGTCAACTATATAATTCAACAGCTTTACTTATGATAAAAAATAGCATCAAGGTGGACAATTGCATGTGGACTGGTAGGAAATATTGAAAAAAAAAACCCTATAAAGTTATCATGGGATAAGTATCATGCCATACTTTGGACTTTCTGGAGTATAATGACTACCATAAGGGAATGTATTCTTTGTGACAATCCTATGGTCTGTGGCCACAGAGTTGTTAAAAGAAATACTGGCTTCTATGGGATATAAGGCTGTCAATCTGGGAAGACCCTGCACCTGCTTTCCTTTCACCTGAAAGGTCCCTGAACAGCTATGTGAACTGTCCCTAGTAACTGCTGCAAGGAATCCTTTGAGAAGAGCTCTTGATGCTGTCTTGCGGGCCAGCTATGGTTCTTCAGTATCTTTCTGCACAGATGCAGCCCTAGTCTGTGCTTTTAGGTAAACCCCAGGAGACTCTTTTGTGTGTATGGCATTTAATGATAAGTATACTGATTAGGAAAGAAAGGTAGGAAATATCAAAGAATGGAGGTATAATGGTAAAAATTAAAACAAAAAAATAATTTAATACAGTGTCAGGGAGGCTCTCATGAAGAAAATGACCTTTTCCAAAATACCTGAACAGGGTGGGCAGTGTATCAAAGCAGAACACAGGGAACAGTGAGAACAAAGTCCATCAACTGTGAGCATGAGAGCACTGGAACTCTGTTTTTAAATTAATGATGCAGTTGCTTTGCATTATTTTTAAGTAAAAGCCTATATTCTAGTAACAACTGATGAAATATTAAGCAAAGTCATTTTGCAAGCCAACTTGTGTAGATCTATATACGTATTTAAAGATCTGTGCCCTGCCCGAGATAGGTGTCCTTTGAAGACTAATAGGATCATTAGTCTTTGTGGTAAAATAGAAGTCACGTAAACAAATAACAATTACTGTCATGACTAATTCATAGTTTTTACACTGTTTGATTGATATGTGTGTACAAGAAGTTATCATTTAAGACATATAATGTAGATGAAACAAGGGCATACATTTAATTTAAGAAATACGGGGTTTTAACAACATAAACTTTACGATCTAAGAGGTAATGACTACAAATGACTGTTTTAAATGCCACAGCAGTGGGTTCATTATATTTTGTGCATTAAATAATGATTTTAATAAAAGTCTAGAGTTCATGTTCTGAAAGCTATTACCTTTCAGCTACTGCATATACCTCTTTGTCTAGAGGGCAAAGTGAACACCATCTCATATTTTTCTTAGGCACGATATGAAAGCATTAATTTCCTCCTGCCGCTTTGATGGAACGCGATGCTCTGGGGCAAGTCAATGCAAAATGATCACATTTTCACTCGTAATCAATATAGCTGGCTGACAGTGGGCATCTATTTTTCATTCCAACATCCAGTAAAGTAAAATGATATGTGGATTTTCATCAAAAGAGGTGCTTTTAAGAAACACAGATGAAAATAGCAGTTGTAGCACGCCACTGAGAAAGTTGGTTTTTACTGCAACTCCTTGACTGCAGAGATAGATGTGACCATGGCCTTTTTTTCCTTCTCTTCTATCTCTCTCAGTGGGATATTGTGAAAATCTGTAACTTTACTTAAGGAGATGGCTATGAATCATAAATGAGAGAATTAGATTTTAAACATAATATATTTAGTCCTTGTAGTGTCTCTGTGTACTCCTTGACTTCTAAACACCCATTTTGTGTTTTAAGTCAAGACCACAGATCTACATTTTGTGCTGAAAAAATGTAATTACCAAATCACTGCAGGTCCATTTTTTCTAAGTCATATATTTCCTACTTCCAAGATTTTTAAAAATATGAATAAGCTAAATTCTAGAAAATATGTCAAACTGCAGTTAGCTGATTTTGACTGAAAAGCAGTGGATATTTCATATTGAAGCTCAAATATGTTAGCATGCTTGGAGAAAATGATTCAAAATAAAAAAATCTCACTTTTATAAATGCTGTATTACAAGATTCTGTGCATTTTATACTCATACTAAAAAGTTATATTTAAGTTGTTCAAATTCTATAATATTTTATTGTCTTTCTATAAATCGATTTTCATATTTACTCAAATGATCAGGAAAATGATTCCCTAGAAACAGAAGGAAAGGAGGGAGGGAAGGAAGGAAGGAAGGAAAGAAGGAAGGAAAGAAGATAAGGAAGAAAGCAGAGAAGGAAGAGAAGGAGCTCTTAGGGCTGGATGATTTCAAGTGCATAGATTGCTTAGCTTCTGTAGCCTTTTAGTCATGTTGCCATGGATTCTCTCACTGATATACTGGCCAAATTTTCAGTAATCTTGAATGCGTGGTTTTTATTTATAGGTGAGAGAGACGATTAAAAATGATGATTCGTATTTTGTTTTCTAAGTGTCCATGTTATGTGGGCTCACAAACAGCACTGGTCTCATGGGATCATGAGTATCTTTTAACCACGTGAAAGAGTATTGTGAAGAGGAACTGGACCAGATTTCTGTAATCGTTTATCATTCAGTTACTTGGCACACATGACTCCCTGGGCAATTCTTTCAGCTTGACTTATTTCCATGGCTGGGTTCTGACTGGTGATGTTGTATGTCTTGATCGATTTTAGAATACATTTTTGAAAGAAAAACTTCATGATGGACTTCCAATTTAATGGAATCACCACATTTTAAAATATTATCTTTTATATTTTATAAATAATGCATAAATACATTATGCTGATAAAGGAGTCAACCAGAAAATGTCTATATGGAACTACGTGTGAAAACCATTGTTTACCCACTCCCTGCAACCTCCCGACACTCTAGAGTTAAATATTTTCCAGTATTTCATTTACCTTTTCAGTTCTAATTCTGTGCACGTATGAATTTTAATTGCACAAAATAAGATCGCATTGCATGGTATACTAATATTCTTTTGCTGCTTAATAAATTGCCACAAATGTAGTGGCTTATAATAACACATTTCTTAGCTTACATTTATTTAGATCTGAGATCTGGCATGGCTCCACTGGTTTCTGGCTTTTGGGTCTCACAAGGATGGAATCAAGGTGTTGGCTAGGCTCAATCCGTAAATGGAGGCTTGGAGAATGAATATACTTCTAAGTGCTCTTAGGTTGTTAGCAGGATCTAGTTCTGAAAAGCTGCAGATCTGTGATCCTAGTGATCAAGGGGTGCCTTCAGCTACTGAAGGCCATCCACATCTTTGGACATGGCCCCCTATAGCTTCAAAGCAGAAATTGTCTGTCAAGTTCTCATGTTTCAAATATCTCTGACTTCCCTTCTTCCCTTGACCAAGGATAAAGCTCTACTTTTAGGGGCTTCTATGATTCCATTGGACCCACCCAAATGGATTATATAGAATACTCATTCTATTTGAATGGCAACTGATTAGTAGCACTAATAACATCTGCAAAGTTTCTTTTGCCATGGGAGAGAACATCTTTATGGTAGTAACACCTGTTGTAAGTAATCATGAAGGTCAAAACTGTACCTTCACCCTCCAGTTATTATGCAACTTGGTCTTTTTTTTTTTATCAATATGTCTTTGAAATCTTTCTGTGGGTCCAGTATTTCTGTATTCTTTCCATATTTTTTTCTTTATGGCATTACTATATTTCATCCATGGCATGAATATGGCATACAATATTGAGTCATTTCTCTACCCAGGAAATTTCAGTTCGAAAATATTTAGCTACTGTATATGATATGAAGCAATGAAGGTTAATGGTTAAAGAAATAGATTTCTGGCTTCCAGTTCCAGGCATTTAGGGAGCTGCGGCTTGGATGCAAGCACGACCAAGTCCAAGAACCACACCTTGTACGGCCAGTCTGAAAATAGCACAGAAATGGCATCAAAAAATGCTAATCACAAAAATATGAATCACTTAAGTGAGTAGACCCCAAGTTTCTGAGAAACATGCCCTTTGCCAAGAAGCACAACAACAGGAGCCTAAAGATGCAGACCAACAACACCAAGGCCATGAACACACTTGTCAAGGCTATTAAGGCCCTCATAAAGCCCATGGAGGTCAAGCCTAAAATCTCAAAGAGGTGGGGGGAAGGGAGCATAAGCTCTATTTGACATGCCTACATCACTCACTCCAATCTTAGAAAACATGCTTATGCTCATATTGCCAAGGGTCTCAGGCTCTCCTAGCCAAAGTCCAAGGCCAAGGCTTAAACCAAGGCCCAAGCTGTGGCTGTAGCTCAGTTTCAGGCTCCATCCCAGGCTCAGGCTCCTAAAAGTGCCCAGGTCCCAATGAAGGCTCCAGAATAAAGGCCTCCTTTTGCTGTTGTGGGGTTGAAAGAACCAATCTGACCATGAGCTGCTGTCTGCATGGAGCTGGTATCCTTCTGTGCTATTTGTACAAATAAACTTGGAGCAGGAGCTGTCAAAAAAGATAGATTTCTGAAGTCTAATTGCTTCAGTCAGTCAGTGGCTTCACTACTCACTATGTAAATTGAGTCAGCTATTTAAACTCTTTGAACATTATTTTTGTTTATTTTTATATGGTTAAAAAATATCTATTTCTCAGGATAATTAGGGTGATAAGATAAAATAGTAGAGGTAAAATGATTTTCCTGACATAAAATATGCTCTGTAACAATGTGAGTCAATACTACTCCTAGTAGTGGAATTTGCATCAAAGACAAATGTACGTTTCAGTTACACAGGTAAGGACTAATTGCTTTATAGAAAATCCACACCAATAAAGAATACATCCATTTTCTGATTTGTTTGACCCTCTAATATTGGGTTGGGTGCTTCTCACTTAACAAGGTTTTATTAGGTGCCTATCATACAGCAGGTACCTGCTAAGCATTGTGAGCCACATGTGATATGAATGTGAGCCAGAACATCTTGGTACTAGTTTATGAACAGGCATATACCCCTAGATCAATAGAAGAAAACAAACAGCCCAGAAATCAACCCATGTCTTATGGTCAATTAATCTTTGACTAGGGAGGCAAGAACATAAAATAAAGTAAACAGAGTCTCTTCAATAAATGGTGTTGGGACGATTGGACAGGTACACGCAAACAATGAAACTAGACCACCAACTTGCACCATATACAAGGATAAACTCAAAATGGATGAAAGATTTAAATGTAAGCTGAGAAACCATAAAAATTCTAGAAGAAAGCATAGGTAGTAAAATCTCAGACATCTCTCATAGGAATATCTTTGCTGATATATCTAGAGCAAGAGAAATAGAGGAAAAATTAAACAAATGGGACTGCATCCAACTAAAGAGCTTCTGTACAGCAAAAGAAGCCATCAACAAAATGAAAAAGACAACCCACAGCATGGGAGAACATATTTACCATCTGATAAAGGATTAATTTCCAAAATATATAAATAACTTATACAACTCAACACTGAGAAGACAAACAATCCAATTAGCAGAGGGCAGAGGACCTGAGTAGACACTTCTCCGAACAGAACCTGCAGATCACTAATACAAATATGAAAAAATGCCCAAGGTCATTAATCGTCAAAGAGATGCAAATTAAAACCACAATGAGATATCACCTCACATCTTCCAGAATGGGTAGTATCAATAAATCAACAAACAAGTGCTGGCGGAGACGTGGAGAAAAGAACCCTTGTGCACTGTTGGTGGGAATGCAGACTGGTGAAGCCACTGTGGAAAACAGTACAGAATTTCCTCAAAAAATTAAAAATGGAACTCCTTTTCCACCCAGCAATTCTACTTCTGGGAATAAATCCAAATATCATTAAACACTAATCAAAAAGAATATATGCACCTCTATCATAGCAGCATATTTACAACAGCCAAGGTCTGGAAGTAGCCCAAGTGCCCATCAGTAGAGGAGTTGATGAAAATGCTGTGGCACATTTGCACAGCTGTAAAAGAGAAGGAACTCTTACCTTCTGTGACAGCATGGATGGACTTGGAGAGTGTAATGCTAAGGGAAATAGACCAGTCAGAGCAAGACAAATACCATATGATCTCAAACGTATGTAGAATCTAATGAAAAAATAAATTGACAAACAAAATAAAACCAGAGGCATGGATACATGCAACAGACTGACATCTCAGAGGGGAGGTTGGGGGACTGGAAGAGATTAACTAAGGAACACATATGCATGTATGCATAGCCCATGGGCACAGGCAACAGTGTGGTCAAGGCCAGTTTTTTGGGGGGTGGGGGATTGATGGAGGGGACAAGGGGGAAAACTGAGGACATCTGCAATAGTGTCAACAATAAAAAATAAGAATTTACAATTTAGTAATTTGTCAGTAATTTAACAAATTTTAATAATAAATTATAGTTAGTGCTATTTATATTATGAACAGGGAATCAAGAAAAATATAGAGGGAACCAGTTGTCATTTCATTCTTGAGAGAAAAATAACTTGGGCTAGGGGTGGAGGAAAGATGTGATAAGATGACTTCTTAAAGTAAACTTATCAAGGTCTACTATTAAATTGGATATAGATATAAGAATAAAAACATCATAAGCATAGAGGTGAAAGGGATTTATCAAGGCAACAACTAGGTTTTCACCTTGAAAAACCATGGAGATAGTACTGGCAATTATTAAGATAAGGGTAAATGGAACAACTGAAAGTTAGGAGGTGAATATCATGCTTTTGGACATAGATACATTGAATTTGAGATACCTGAGGGAAGATATCAAATATACAGAACTAAAAGAGGTCTGGGCTGAAGATAACTATTCTGGAATCTTGGTTTTGAAGTAGTAATTAAATTCAAGACTAGAGCTGCACCAATTAATACAGGAACCATTAGCTGCATGGTGCTACTGATTCTTTGAAATATGGCAAGCCTGAAGCTGAATTTATGCCAGATTTATTAGTGGGAAACAAAGAATGTAAAATACCTCATTAATAATTGGTTATATTGATTGCATGCTGATATGACAACATTTTGGATGTATTGAGTTATTAAAATTAATCTCAAATGTTTCTTTTTACATTTTTCATGAACCTACTAAAACATTTAAAATCATACTTGTACCATTTGTAACTCATATTGTACTTCTACTGGATAGTGGTGGTGTAGTGTGAACAAAAAAGGGTGACTGTACTTGAGCTTTGAAAAAATAAAATACTTAATGTCATGATAGAAAATGTTTACCTGCAATAGGTGTTATGAAAGAGTGATCGAAGTAGTAAGAGAAAAATAACACTTAAAACAAAAAGTATGATTTAAGACTAAGTATTGTTCTATAATAAGTGTTGCTCAGCACTTAAAAATGCAGATGCAGATTTAAAGTGTATTTAAAAATATATTTTATTGCTTATGCTATTACAGTTATCCAAATTTTTCCCCTTTGCCCCCCTCCACCCTGTACCCCCATTCATTCCAGCAGTCTCCCCCTTAGTTCGTGTCCATGAGTCATGCATTTAAGTTCTTTGGCTACTCCATTACCTATTCTGTTCTTAACATCCACCGGTCTATTTTGTACCTACCAATTTGTGCTTCTTAATCTCTATGCCTTTTCCCTCATTTCTGCCCTTCCCTCTCCCAACTGATATCCCTCCAAATGATCTCCATATCCTTAATTCTGTTCCCATTCTGCTTGTTTGCTTAGTTTGTTATTTGGATTAAATCATTGATAGTTGTGAATTTATTGCCATTTTAATGTTCATTGTTTTGATCTTTTTCTCACATAATTCCATTTAGCAATTCATATGATAATGGCTTGGTGATGATGAACTCCTTTAGATTTACTTTGGTAAGCACTTTATCTGCCCTTCCATTCTAAATGATAGCTTTGCCAGACAGAGTAATCTAGGTTGTAGGTCCTTGCTTTTCATCACATTGCATACCTCTTACCATCCCCTTCTAGCCTGCAAAGATTCTTCTGAGAAATCAGCTGACAGTCTTGTAGGAACTACTTTGTAGGCATTGTCTACTTTTCTCTTGCTGCTTTCAAGATTCTTTCTTTACCTTTAACCTTTGACATTTTAATTATGATGTGTCTTGGTGTGTCATCTTTGGGTCAATCTTGTTTGGTATTCTCTGTGCTTTCTGGACTTGTATGTCTATTTCCAAATCAAATTGGAAGTGTCTATTAGATTTAGTGACTAGGGATGTTTTTTTTTTTAGAAGGCAGTGACATTTACTTTGGTAGAGAGAGTTAAATTGTAACCAGCTCTCTGAAGATTGATGAATGAATTAAATGTAAAAATTTGGAAATTAAGAAGATAGACAAATCTTAATAGTTTAATTATAAAGGGAACATGGAGTGAAGGGGACTTCTTTTAATACCAAGGGACTTGAACATACTTAAAAGCCAACAGAGGTATTCAGGAAAGAAGGAAAATTTTCAGATCCAGGAGAAAGTAAAAATAATGGATAACATGTAGATTTTGTGAAGTAGAATAAGAAGAACCTCCCACCCAAGCACTCATCACATTTTAGATAACTGTTTGTATCTATCAGACCCTAGATCCAAGAAGAGATGAACCATCTTTTCTTTCTTGTCTAATTTTCAATTCCTACTATGAAGTATCCCATACCTAATATAGCTTCAAAATATTCAGTCCTTAAAGAAAACAGAAATGTTGAATATATGCAATTTGCTATGTAGAATATGATTGCAATGAAAAATTCTTTAATGTGAGATGTGTGTTAATGAGATGGGAATTCTTGGAGTTACTATTGCATAATGGGCAGAAAGAAGAGAAAGACGTTAGCACCATTATGATTCTACACTGATTGTGTTTTCATATGTACATACTATATGCTGTAGAGCTTCTGGATGCCCAGAACCACTGAAAGCTGAGAAGCTTAGTGGAAATATATTAATATTAGGGCAGAACCTGTCATGGGGTTAATGAAAAAGGAATGACCAAAGCCCCATTCACCTACCCTCTGTATTCCTTCAAGTCTAGGCAGTTGGTGTTACTGGGTTTCTTGATACCCATTATAACTTTGTTCTAGGCCCTAACTAGATTAAATTGTTTTTTAAATTTCCTTTTTAATAATGTGTCCCAGTCACACTGCTGCTTTTGAAACTGTGCAAATGCCAATGTTGTCTGCCTGGACCAAGCTCTCCATAGCCTGAAGGAATACGAGAGCCGACTAATGTTTGGAAATGACTTAATGGTTAGACTTTTCTCATTTCCCCTTCCCCTCACTTAGTGCATGCTCTATTTTTTCCTGGCAATGCATCTTCTCTGTCGGTCTTAGATGTATGTGGTGGAATCATACAAAGTGCAGACACTGTATTGTATGAAGAGTGTTCTCACTCCATTATAGGTAAGTGTACTAATTGTCTTCTAGAAAATGAATTTGGAGGAAATAGGAGAACATTTGAGAGATGATATATTATGAATATATAACAGTCAATGAGCTCCTCAGTTTTCCAGAGACTCATGTCATCCTTTTAGAGCACTGCTTTATTTAATGCAGACACCAATTCTGGGGGCAGATACTGTCACCATCATCTTCAGAAGCAACATCGTTATCATCTTCATTTCAAGAATGAGGAAGGAAAGGCACAGAGACTTTGAGAAATTGACTTAAATTCTCACAGTTAATAAGTGCTGAGACTGGGATTGGAGCCTAGGTATTCTGACTCTAGATCCCTAGCTGTACCTTCTGTGTTATTCTGATTTGCTAAAGCCAGATGGGATATGGAAATAAGCTGTTAGTAGTTATTCTCACACAATAACAGGAATAGGTAACCCAGTGATCTTATGAAGTAGCTCAAAGGCATTAAAATGTTCTTTTAAAGCAATATAGGAAAGGAGAGTGGACAGATGCACCATTGCCTTGAGACCTGGTCTTAAATACTCACCTTTCCTTGTACTGGGCAACTGTGGCTTTGTCAACAAGCTAAACCCCCAGTAGTCTCAGGGTCCTCCTCTATAAAGTCGGTTGGTTGGACTAATTGTCAGTATGGACATTTGGATACATAAAATGATGGCATTCTTGATTATTATTAGAATATTCCAATTAATAGTTTCATATTTTTAAACATTATCTTACCATGCAGGCTACTAGATAGCAAACAATGAACAGGTAAGTGGAGCTGGACACTATCACACATTTTCAATGGAGTCTTTATGAGAGAAATCTGTTTAATTTTCCTTTTAAAAATTTTTAGCAAGGATGATGGATGACTAATTAGGTGTTAATTGTTCATGTCTACTTATTAGGAAACTTATTAGAGAAGGTTTTTAGAGCATTGATTTAATAAAGAATGACTCTTGAATCTTACCCATAATTACCTTATGCCATTTGGCTGCTGTTTGAATCTGTGCTATGGGGATGATTTAAACAAATTAATCTTTTCCAAGGACCCAGTAAGTGCTCACTCATTACCCTAGAACACCTTTCAAACTCACTGAAACAATGATGATTCTAATTCTATGTGATATATTGATATGTTTGTTAGGTTAAGGGGAAAAGCAAGAGATCTAGCTTTTAGATAGATTGCAAACTCTCAATATCAGTTTTTGAAAGGTTACACAGTTAACAGCCTGTGCCTCTTTAAATTTCATGGTGCCGAGCAAAGGAAAATCCATTTTTCAGTGTGTATACATTTAAAAAGGCTATTTTTCTCCTTTCCCCCCCCCAGTATTTGTTGGATATAAACCCTCCTTTAAGTCCAGGTTGACGGAGAACTGCCAACAGCAGAGAAAACAGAATCAGGCTAGAGTGTTCAGCTTAGATAAAGAAATTGCAGGAATGTATTCAGGAATAATTTAACAAATAATTGTGTATTTAATATCCAGCTTAAGAAATGGAACATCATAAACAGAATTAAGGTTGTTATAATGCCCGAGGTTATACTGTATTATCAAGCATATTTTTATATTTCTGCTACATAATTATGAATCTCTAAACAATATATTTGTGTTTTTCATTGTTGAAATTTGATTGAGCTTAACTAATGGCAACCTTTTTTTATAAGTTCAGAACCAACTGAGAAATAGATTAAGTCAGGAAGATAGAGACTGATTGCTGACTTAAAGAGTGAGGCTTAGCTGTGTCCCAGCAATGAACTCCTGAGTTCGGAACTCCAGAATTAGAGTAACTCATTCATTAGGACAGAACATGCACAGCCTTCTCCTGTGGAGTAAATGGTGCTGCCCCTAGGAGCAGACCAAAAGGCACCTGTCTCTTCGAATTCAACTAGTTCCCAAGAGGGCTGTCACCACCTATTTCCAATAAGGAGGAGCAAAAGGTTGATTTCATGGCCCCACTCTATGGTCATTTTAGTTATTGCACGTGCTTATGTATAAGAAATTTCTAGTAGACAGAATTTTGCTTCAGTTTATAGGCTTAATTATTATTTCTTCCCATCTTCAGAAAATCCTAAATTAAAATATTTCTTGAGATGGTATTCTATTACTGGGTTAGTGAACTGAGTGGACCATGGTTGACTGGTAGGGACAAAATTCATTAATCTGGAGTTGGACAAGGCAAATGTGTAGGCTGCTTACCAAATTTTGTCTTATATGTATTGTTTTTATCTTACCATGCTATATATGTTACATTTGGATAACTAACAGTGAAATGTGTGTGTGTGTATACATTCCTTGCAATGAAAGAAATTCTACAAACCCCAAAACAAAACAATCTTAATCAGTTTGAAATTATATACTTGTATATTGATTCAGAATAAAAATATATGCATTTACATAGATTGTATACTAATTCAAAATTTAAAATCTATATGTATATAGATATGTGTCTTAAACTACATACATAGTTTTTGAATATTTGCTTAGACTTAAGCAAGAAGTTTCTACCCCATGGTTTCTACATCATCCCTAGTTAATTAAATTGAGCTGCTGAAGGGTTTTGGGTCACAGCTTATTTACTTTCACAAAAATCAAATAAACTGACTCTTCCATGGTCTCAATAATACCTTAAACTTCAGAAGCCATTTCAAATAATAATTTGAATGAGAAAGTAAGCATTTGAGAAATAATTCAAACAACTCTGTAAGCATTTGAGAAAAATGTAATAGCATTCACATTTTGGAAACACGTACTAGGATAGCAACAGAGTTGTGAACTATTTATGATGGTTTCTAACTTACTTGTGGTGGAGGGTAAAGAGGAAATCACTGGTCACCCCTTGTTGTCTGAGGAATGTGGAAAATGCTAAAGGATGTGCCAAGTTCCAGGTATGGCCCGCCCCTTGTCTGCAGCCACAAGGGAATTGTCGATGATCTCCAAAGGCAATTCTTGAGTGTGGTATCTGAGAGTTATCCAATTAGATGTCTGCTCTGTTTGGGTAAAATATGCCTGGCTATGTCTTTATCATTACAAAACAAAATAGGTAGCAGATTTAATTACAAATCAGATTGACAGATCAGTCAACGGAAAAGGTACCACATTATGTCTGCACAGCTTTTATATACATTCTCTCATTTGAAGTACACAATGAAATGAGACGATGCTTTCATTGGGATTTTTTCAAGTTAAGGTAGTTGTTTTTATTACTGTCTTCGTAAAGATGAGCAAGGTGATGTACAGGGATTTAAGTGATTTACTCAAGGCTACACAGCTAGAAAGTGAATTATGAACCCAAATGGTTTGACTTCAGACCAGTGTGCATAGCACCCACACTGTATAATAATGGAAGCAACAGGAAGGCAGTTCTTTATCCAGGTCAAAACACATTTGCCATTTTACTGAAGATATACTCTGAAACAACTCTAAAAGCACTGAATCTAGTGCCTTTTCTCCTAGGCTTCATTTTATTTAATTCCACTAAAATATTTGATGCTTTTGGACAGTATTTTTATCAGATCTCCCTGTCTTTGATATCTATGTTGAGGAAAACAATCCTCACCATATTGTTTAGATTTACTTTTATATACTCTATTTTATATACTCTATTTTTTATGTATATAGAGCTTGAGCTGAATGAATTAGAGATCTCAATGTTAATATTTATTTTACTTATATTGAACCATCTTGTTAATTATAATTGGACTTTACTGAGTTTGAGTTTGGCATGATTGTTGCCATCTGAAATAAGAAAACTGTTGTGTGTTTGCAACATTCAGGAATGTGTGAATTACTACCACAAAGCCAGGATGTAATATAATGCATTTAGGGATGTAGTATCTGTACTATGTTACAAAGGATAGCATAATTTATTCATTAAATTCTCTATGTACATATGTAATAATGACATTGTATAATTTATTTCTTAGTCTTCCTGATAACTTTATAATAGCCTACTGCCATCTGCTGGGCTCTGTTCAGAACTGCCATGCTAGTCACCAAATTAAGACTTTAAATTATGGGTTTAGAATCTGGTAGCTTGATGTTGGGACTATATTGACTTTTAACCACTTTCTTTGCATTATAGATTCTGAAATTATGTAATAAAAAACTGGGCTAGTTCTAATTTAGTATAATTTATCATTTCATCTCATAGAAAATTTGAAATTCAAATTTCAACAATGGATTGCATTGAATCTTATCACTATGTACCTTGTGTTCATATCAACAATTTTTTGCTTTATTTAGATCTTTGATTCTATTCTATAAAGTTTTTGTTAAAATGTTCTTATCCTTCTGTATTTTGAATCATGCATACCATGGTTACTTCTTTATTTAAAGTGGGAGGTAATATTTTAAAATAGCCCAAATTTCCAACAATTCTTTGGTATCAGTGAAGTAGTTATAATAACATTTAATATTACTTCATTCATAAATAATACAATTATAAATAGAATTTTGAATTTGTGTATAAAAACAGATTATTCATTGGATATAAATTGCTATGTTTCCAATCAAATTATATTGATAGAATTTAACTGACTTTAAGGTTGAAATTTTGTGTTTATTTATATTTTGTATTTTGTTTTTAATATAGAATTAGAAGTGTGATCAGGTTACATACATATGTATTTTGTTTGTTGATTTTATTTATATTAAATGATATGGCAAAAACTGATATTACTTGTATGTATTATGGTTTTCAAAGTACTTTCTTGTACCTCTTTCATAAGTAATAACTGACATGGAGGAAGTGTTCTCCAAAATCATTAATAATGCTGACACTGATTTTCAAAAAACTAGCAATATTGAAATTATTGCCAGAGGGTTCTCTTGCTACTTATAGTCAAACTCATAAGCATAACAGGGCCCACAGTGTTATAAAATTCAGTACAGGCAAGTACTTCATAAATGGGTTTTATAATAATATTTTCCCTGATGAAAATCTGTTTTATAGCTATATTTGAATACTTCTCTCAAGTTTCAGAGAAAACCATGACTGCTTGATAGAAACAGAATTAAGAGAAATAATGAAATAAAAATTAAGGGAAAATAAAATTATAGCAGTATGAAGTTTGAAGATTAGAAGGGTAGGGAAATTCAGTATCTCAGATACTACTAATATTACCATATGTGACTTGTGTGATAAAATATGCCCAGCAAAGTGGCATCACCCTAAAGAACTTACCTTGCAGAAGCCTTTGTGTCATTCATGCCTCCATTTGCTCATTTACCAAGAAAGTGTTGACTGTGTCCTACTTTCTGCGCTTTCCATTTCTCCTTGCTATTCACTCTGTATCATTCTTCTCATGCCACCATTGATACTGCAACAGTATTTTAATTGCTCTTTAGTTAGCTAACCTGCTATTTTTTCTGGTCATTTTCTTACTACCCAAAACTGAACTTGAAGAAAATAGTAAGGGGGGAGGAATTAGGATTGAAAGCCAAATACTGCTCTGAGCCCTTTATCCAATGTTTTCAATCCTCATGGGACGAGTCCTCATTCACAGGACATGAAATTGAGTACGGTTTGTAGAATTTCCGTCAGTCTAAGTTCACATAGATAGTGTTAAAACAGGATCCGTTCCCAGGTTTCCTATTCATTCTACCCTAAACTAATAGATGAGGAAGCTTTCTAAAAGCTTAATTTCAATGTCAGTTTATATAGTGATAATAATTTTATTCTTATACAACACTTATCTTGCCAAACATTCTTTTTAATGTTTTAATTATATCGACCCATTTAATTTATAAGGATAACTCTACCAGTTAGGCATTATTATTTTCACATTTTTACTGATGAGAAAATGAGGCATAGAAAGTTAAATAGTATGACCTATATTACAAAGCAAGGATGTATACAATAGAGCAAGGATTCGAACCCATGCATTCTGGATTCAGATCATGTTCCTATAACTACCACGCAAGGCCGAATTTCTGCTTAGTACATTTTTTTAAAACTTGAATAGTGTAATGACTGTGTTTGGTATAATGGATTTTATAAGTTAAATGTAAAGTAGAAATAAAAATGATGTTGATGCCTTTGAAGTAAAGGCCAAACAGGAAAGTATACTTTACCAGTTAAATATTTATGAGCTATGGAGCTTTGAGTGAAGCCACTTTTTAAACCTGACTACAGTGTGTAATTAAAATAAAGAGATGCTTTCAAAATGCAGAGGGAAAAGGAAGTTATGGGACTAACTCGATATTCAAAGTTAAAATTTGTTTTAGTGATATTAAATCATCTCTAAATCTGTTAGTTATGTTTGGATTTTTACTGAGATAGAGTTTATTGATATTGAGTTATTCATTTATTTAGGATTATTTAATATATTAACTTTTATGGGAATCATTCCCAAATAAAAAGTAATGTTTAACTTTCTTATGTCATATTTGTATGTGATATATATCATTGTAATAAGCAATTCTGAAATTACATGAAATTTCCAAATATTGGCTATGTTCTGGCATATTTTCAGTCACAAATATAGCTATTATCTTATAGTATCATATATCACAATATAACCAATTTTACTTGAAAATATGTTTCATGCTTAAGACAACTAAAAATAAAATAAAAATTAATAAATGTATAAGAACTGATCATTTTTCTTGTTTTGAAACTAGTCTTAATCATAAAAGTATTATGTTTCAACTTTGCCCACTTTGTTAAATGTTAAAAATATCACATTGTTTTTTGGCTTTTCAAGCTTCATTGGAGAAAAATATTACTTTTAATCTAGTCTGCTCTGGATTGAATGTCCCCCCAAATTCATATGTTGAAACCTGAATTCTCACTGTGATGGTATTTGGTGTGGGGGCCTTTGGAAGGCAATTATGTCATGAGTGCAGAGACTTCATAATGCCCTCAGAAAAAAAGACACAAGACAGCTGTTCCCTTTCTCTCTGTATCTCCATCACATGAGACCTACCAGGAACACTACCCAGACATAAAAAAGATGAAGTTTTGCCATTTATGATGACATGGATTGACCATGAGGATATTGTGTGAAGTCAAATAAGTCATATTGAGAATGACAAATACTGTAGGATTTTACTTGTATGTGAAATATATAAAAAAAAACAAACCCTACAGGTGAATGAACAAAGCAAAGCAAAAACGTACTCCTGCAGGCAGGCAGCAGATTGGGATGAGCAAAAGAGGGCGAAATAAATTGGGGTGGAGGAAGGGTGAAATAGGTAGAGGGGAATAATTGTGTGGTGCAACTAGACTTCTGGGGGTGTTCAGGATTAGTACACAGATGTGGAATTATAATGTTGTTCATGCGAATGTTACACAATGTTGTAAACCAAAGTTACCTCAACAAAAATTTTTAAAATTTTAATAAAAAGAAAAAAATTAAGTTAAATAAATAAATTTTGAGTAGGCTGTGATTGATTGACTTAGGAAATATCAGTGTAATGAATATACATGGCAGCATGATTAGGTCAGTACAATTAACTTGTATGTAATCTAGTGGAATAATACCCACAAATAACACCACTGTCATCTACTTGCTGAGTTGTTATTTTCATAGACTCAAAACTGAATGAGAGATAAAGAGATGAGAAATAAATGTATTTATTCTTGGTGGAAAAACAGTATTAATTCTTAAGGATTTATGTAATTATTCTTCACTATGGCTAATAAATGGATATAAGGGAATTTTTTAACTTTTATTTTTCAGTGGCAGCTTATACTCAATATCATTGTGTTGTTGTTTCAGGTGCACAGCATAGACTCTCATATACTTTACAAAGCGTTTCCCCCAATACTTCCAGTACCCACCTGACACCATATGTAGAATCTCATTTTGAAAGATTTCCCTGCAGTAGCAGTAAACAAGATGTTGAATGGAAGTTCTTATCGTTTGTTAGAAACCTCAACTTTGAATAAGTCACTACTGGATGTAAAGAATAAGAACACGGATTTAGAATTAAGTTGCTTCCTCAGAAATGCCATTAGTGGGGCAGTTATGATCTGTTTTACTCCAACTCCCTGACATTGGTGTTTTTATTATACGGAGTCCCCTTCTCTTACACAATTATACATACCAGTCGTAAAGGAGCAATAAGAGTGTGACAACAAGAAGTGAGCACAATTCATACCCACTTTGTGTAATACATCAATTAGTTCTGCTTTTTTGTTTCTTAAATTTTAATTATCTGAGATGTTTTCAACCTTATCACTATCTCAAATAGGCCTGTTGGTTTCAATTCCAGGATCTAATATTTATAGGCTTTGTGAGTTGGAAAATCCATGTTTTATCCCCAGTTGTTTAGTGTGGAAAAGTGGTATAAAAATAGATCCCTTAATATGACTATTATCAGATGGAGGTAAAATCACATGGTAAAGTATTTAGCAAAGTAAATATGATTATTAGTATCATTAATATTAGTATATCTAGCATGTTTGTTTCCCTAAGGGCTCTTTGTAGCATTAGTCATGAGAAGGAGCTCTGATCCAATTCCATACTTCCATTCTTGTCTTTTAATTCAGCCACATGGACAACAGCTCAGTATCCACAGCTATAGATGATGATAGCCAGTTTCTCTCTGAGGTGCCTTCAGAGACCACAGCACTGGATTTCAAGCATGCTCTGCCACATAGGTTTCAAATTATGCTGCCCTGGTGATTCCAACCTTATTGGAAAGTCACACACAAGTTTTAAAGATCATTTAAAAGATCATATGTATCTATCCCACTTAAATGAAAATATAACTTTTTTATTGTTGTTCAATTACAGTTGCCCTCATTTTCCCCCATTACTCTCCCATGCCCTACCCACCTCACACCATCCACTTTCAATCCTCACCCCCTGTCCGGCAACCAACCCTTGTCTTAACCAAGTTCAAAAATAAGGAGTGTCAGAACCAGTCTAGACCTTAGAGAAGTAGAATAGTATGGGTTCTGGAGCTGGTAGCTTTTGTTCAAATTCTGGCCCTGCCCCTCACTTACTATATGTCCTTGGGTGAGTTACTTAACTTCTCTGTGCCTATCTTCCCTCATAATAATTACTCAGAAACTGTCACTATGACTAAGTGAGATTTTATATTGAACTGTAGAAGAAGAGTGCCAGGCAAAATGCAAGCACTCCGTGTGTTCACTGTCATTGTACTTCTGATCTTTAATGAGGTGTTGCTTCTAGGTTTTTTTTTCCTTGTAGATGGTCTTAATGGAATCCTCAAACACTCAGAGGGATAGAATGAGTTAATATGTATATACTTCTGTTCTAGTCACTCCATCACACCTTTTCTACATATTATTGCACTGAATATTAGCAAACCACTTCAGAGATATTCATGTCTACATTTTTCTGATGTAGACTCAGAAGGATTAGAGCCAGGAGGTAAACCTAGATTTTTATTTTTAGTTCTTAAGTTCATTCTATTTTCATGACTTTATCTAAATCTTGCCATGCAGAAGATTTTGGACACCACTGTTTTTTATAACTGTTTCAATTTCTCAGATCTTAATCCTTCTCTTACCAGATTTCAGCACTTACAAATAATATGCCAGCATTGATTTGACCTTCAATTTCTTTGATGCTACAGACATTTGAGCAACATCTGTGAACTCTTTAAAATAGTTTGCAAATGTCACACTGTTCCTAGCCAGAAGTTGCTACTAAGTTCCGTGTGTGTGTGTGTGTGTGTGTGTGTGTGTACATGAGCAAAGATACTTTACTCATCCTTAATTTGGCTTCCACTATGTTTTTCTTTGATTTTAGTAACATGTAAAAATAGTGAAAATTTAAAAAGCAGAATCTTCTTTTGTAAATATTAAAAATTTTCCCTCACAAAATCATCCTAGCTGGTAGCTTTGTTTTACAACCCTGTAAGGCTTATGCTAGTACTCAAAAATGTAAAAAAAAAGTTACGAAATTTTATAAGCTAATGAACTATACAATTCTGTTTTTAGAAACTACTTATTTGTAATGTTTAATAATAATTGGCTGTAAATGAAAACTTTGAAAATCTGACATATGTTGGAACTATGCATTAGGTATTTGACACTGAGATGAATTCTTAAAACGTATGGTAATCTAATGTCATAGCACATTTTATATTAGCAAAATTTATTCTGGAAAATATCTATTATTCATAGTTTTATTTATCATGAGGATAATGCCATACAGTTTTCTAGTCTATAATGAAGTTGAAGGAACTGCCTAAATGAATTGACCTCTTTCAAGTCTGAATCTATTTGAGAATATTAAAACCTATTTAACCTAAGATAAAACCTATACAGTGATTATAGATCACTTATACTTACTGATTCTAAGCAGAAATTAAGGGACACCAAGTTTAATAAGAATATCTCCATGGGTGTACCACTGAAAATCAATCAGTAAGCATTTTATTCTGATAGCATATCTATTCTTCTTTCATACAGAAAATTTTGTGTTCAATTGTTAAGGTATTTTGTTTCCTTCTTCCACTAGATTGAAAATACTCATCATTTAGCAAATAATAGAAGTGCTAGGTTTTGCAGTTCAGTGAGATAGTAAGCAAATTCTTGATTCCTTGCTGTCTGTGATGTTACTAGTGGGGGAGATGGATGTCAACAAGTAAGGACTCTGATAAATTTTAAATGAAAACTATTACATAAGCACTTTATAAATTCCTTGAATATATGATAAACACATTTTATTCTGAAAGAACTGATATAGTCTCAGTGGCCAGGAATTTTTTTTATTTTCAAAAAAACAAATAAATAAATAGGAGAGTGGATGACATCATTCTTCCTATTCCACTGACAATGACTATGCTATGGTAGGGAGTAGGGGCAGGGAGGGAAGGGATGAGGAAGAGGCAGAGAGAGAGAGAGAGAGAGAGAGAGAGAGAGAGAGAGACTGAGACAGAGGGAGAGAGACTGAGAAATTTCCACTATGGGTGCAATGGAATTCTGCTTGCCACCAAATATTCCAGGAAACTTTATCAGTTATTTGTAGCAGTGGTTCCCAAGTGTTATCTGTCATACCTCCTATGTTAGTGATGGAAACAGGGGTTTTAAGGAGGTGTGTATCAAAATTCTGGTTAGTTTGATAGTGTTAGAGGCAAATTCTGTAGTTTGAAAGAATCCTTTTAGGTATTTACTATGAAAAGATTGTGGGTTGTTTCCCTAGATGAGAAAAACTGATGAAAGTCTGATGGAAATGGGATTTTTAGGCTCCTGAAAAGAAAATACTTGAGATGAGGAAGTGTGGTATAACTTGAAAGCACCAAGTATTGGGGCAGAACCTCTCTCATTACCGCATCACGTACGGCCCTGGCATTTGTGGGATACACAACATGATTGTAGCAAAGAAGGACACACTCCATGCATTCATCTCTGGGAAGTATATCACCCTGTTTCTTTCAACTTCCTCGCACGTAAACTACATGTGTTTCTGAAAAGTGCGACTATGTCCTAATCATTGCAATAAGAATTTATGATTAATCTAAAGAAGTATAAGTACAAATGTTCTTACTACTATTATCATGAATAATTCTAGTACCACTGGTAATAACAACAGTATGGTAGACACTGTTTAGACACTGTTCATACAGCTGAAAAATCTGTGCCGGTTTCTGTGCCATATATAGAATGCCAGCGTTCTTTGATCTTTCAGAATATAGAGCAAAAGCTATTTATGTTAGCATCTGTTTTTGCTTGGAAAATCATTTGGCTGTAGGGAAAATGAAGAAGAAGCTCCTTAAATTTTTTTTAAGCAACCACCTTTGGGAAATGAATGCAATATGAGAATATATCATCTAGAGAGAGAAATATAATGTATATAAATTGTTTCTCACCATGTACACCTGAACAAAATGAACTGTGTTAAATTGCTTATGTAAAGTAGAAGTGTTTTCATTCATGAATAAATAGCATTTATAACATTGCTTTTCTAAAGTAATAAATGAATTCGCTGTTGGTTCATGTACCAAATCAATTTGAATGGGTCAAATGAACTAGATATTGCACTACTATAATGGCTTGTCACTCTTCAATTTAAACTGAAGCAATAGATAAAACATTACTTTGCTCTATGAATAACTGTCATAAAATAATTTTACTATAATTTACTTACCTAATAAGTTTTTAATCATTATGGCTAGAATGTCAATAATATTAAAAATAGTTCAATTTTTATGCCAATACATCCAAATTACTAGAAGTTAAGATTATCTTGTGAGAATTATAGATTAATTAACATATATAATGGTTTTGCAACCCAATAGAATATTAAAGATTTTATAAAATTGTTGGGTAAAAAATCATTTATAGGAATTTAGAGGCAAACTTTCTAATAAGCACTTGTACTTTTAACATTTAGAAAATGTCAAATTATCGTGGGAAAAAAACACATTCAAAGTAAGAGCCAATTTTATTTTATACCAGTATACTCAGAATCTTGAGTAGATATTGTCAGTCATAGTCTCAGAACAGAAGGCAAGTTTTAAAGACTCTTTATATTCCACCTTTTCTTCTTTTGTTCCTTTAATGTTAATGCTTACTATCTTTAATATATCAACATAGGTTTACCTTTTCTAGTTAAATTTTTCAGGAAGAAGGAGGAAAATAATTGTTTAACAGTAAATAGCAAAGCAACTGTGTGATTCATTTCCAAATTCTTCATAATCAGGGAAAATAATTACAGTACTCAGTTCTAAAAATGGTACAAAAATTATTATTAAGCAGATGCATGGTTATTTGTTATTGAGGTTAGACAATTTCATTTATAAACTAGTGGGCTTATGTAACAGCTCTGGATCAAACCTACACCATCTGCATTGGTTAAAAAAAAAGCCTATTTGGGACATGTGCTTGCCTACAATACTGAAATAATCCCTTTGTTTTATGAACAATCGAGGATGTTTCTTCATGTAATTGGACCGTGGAATTTTCCTCTTCATTTACCTTGCCAAAAATCTCATCTGAATAGTTGTTCTTCTTATCCACATGTAATTCACTGAGCACTGTACTGTATTCTGGGATGAATTATTTAAAGCTTCATGTCATCAATACTAAGGCATGAGTCTTACAGAACTCTAAAATTAGAAGGTATCTTAGAGGCAGACTATCTCTAAAATGTCGCCGAGTCTACACCAACCACTCTCTCTCGGTTCTGTTACTGGCTTGACAACTTAGTAGCTATGTAAATTGGAAAAGTCATTTAACTCTTTGCGCCTCCCTTTACTTACCTTTATGCAAAGGTGAGGGGAATAGGTTTACAGTTGTGGGTGCACAAAACACAGTGTTTATTCTTATAGTATTTATTAATTATTGTGTTACTTTCCGTGTGAACAACTCTAAACCTACTTTTGCCTCACCTTGTATTAGAACTAATAATGATACTTACCTCATAGAGTTGGCAAGAAGACTCAACATTAATGCACAGCTCTGGCTGGTGGCTCAGTCAGTTAGAGCACTGGCCTGTACACTAAAAGGTTGTGGATTCCATTCCCAGTTGGGGCACACACCTAGGTTGTGGATTCAATCCTCGTTTGAGGAGCCTGTAAGAGGTAACTGATGTCTGTCTGTCTGTCTGTCTGTCTCTCCTCACCCCCACTTTCTTTCTAAAAACAATGAAAATATGTCCTCGGTGAGGATTTAACAAAATAATATTAAAACATGGACAATACCTGTAGCACTATATGCCCTATTGTAAACAATGTGAATCTAACTATTGTGTTGTAACTGAACTCCTTCACATTCAGATGAAGGAAGAATGACTGTTGCTTTGAAAGCCATTGATGACTAGTGTCAAAGACCAAATGTGGAATCATCAGGAGTTTAAAGTCTAGCTGTGTGGCTATATGTGCTTTGTACCTCAAATGTTCAAATGTTATCAAATATAAAATAAGGGAAACAATGCCATATTCTAGGAAATAATTTGTGGATTATGTCTAAGAAGACATTTTGTATTTTTTAGATATTTTTTCAATTTTACATGGATTTTCACTAAGACACAAGAAGAGAGATTTCTGTTTTTTATTTTTAGATGGTTTTGTTATCATTGTTATTTTTCTTACTAGAGTTACTTGCAGAGTGATGAGAGAATGCACCCTGCTTTTTTCTACTGTTAGAAATTTATTAAATATTTTTTTGTGACCTAAAATATTTTTACTCCTTGTAAATAATCAATGGGTACTTAAAAGCTGATTATGTGATATTTTTTCAAGATACAGAGATTGGTATACACTATTAGCTGTTTATTAATTACATAATTTAGATACTAACTTATTTTTGACTCTTTAATTTTCATGAATGGAAAGACAAGAAGGCTAATGCATTTATCTTCTTTTCCTTGTATGTTCTCTCTAGTTTGCTTTATGCTTATTGATGCTATAACATTATGGTCATAGATATTCACTGACTTACAACTTATAACAATAAAAATTATGCTTTTCTAATTTGTCTACAATTTTGTGGCCTGACTTAATGTTTGCCTGATAAAGTATTTCAATCCTACATTTTTTTGTATGAATCTTTTGAATACTTTGACATCTTGGTTTTCATTTTTCTAAATTACATTGTCTAAGGTGTATTTCTGGTAGAATCTTACTTTGGGCAAAAAGTAAGGTTTTTATTTATTGTGTAACAATTATGTTTGACCTCAGTTCTAACATGTTATGGTATGTTATACAGTATTTTTATCTAGGTATTTATTTTTTCTACTTATAGTTATAATTTTGTTCTAATGAGTTTATCACTATAATTTCATAGAACCATATGTAAGTGTTAATTTTCTATTTTTAGATAATGTCTCCTCTTACCTGAATATTGATAAATATTAGTGTATCTCTTCTCCTTTTCTATCATCTGATTTTAGTCAATTTTATTAGCTGTCTTAGTATGCACATTTGTAGTGTTAAGTATACTTCTATATCTATTACTGGCTTATGACTTTTTATCGTGTATTTTTACTTTAGCTACTAGGAATTAGGGGGTTTGTGAACATAACTTTTCTTTGGCCTTGCTTCCTCATCCTCTCATTTTTTGTTTTGCCATTTTAATTTCCACAGATAAAACTTTTATATTCTGTTTTGAAACCCCAGATTTAATATTCTCTGAAGCTGGGTTGTCAACTTTAGAAAAAAATAGAAGACATCACTTAAATTTAAATTACAAATAAATATGGAATTCTTTTAAAATAAGAATTTTCCATAGAATATTGAAATATTAGGCACCTTGCACTTTATATGTTAACCTTAAGCACAGTTCTTTGGTCCAAGATTTCTAGTTATTGCTGGATTGTCTGAAGTTTGGCCTCTACCATCTCTATAAAGAGTGACTCATAATAATAGTGTGTATATTCAAACTCTATCCCTGGTAACGTTGTATTTGGACACAGATCAGCTTTGTAAAGACACTTTGTGTTTCTGAATTGCTATATGACCCAGCAATCCCACTCATAGGAATATATATCCAAAGGAATTGAAATCAGTATCTAGAAGAGATATCGGTACACCCATGTATATTGCAGCATTATTTATAATAGTCCAGATATAGAAACAACATTAGTGTCAGTCAACATATGAATAGATTAAAAAAAGTATGAGAAAAAGTGTGAAAAAAGCCATGAAAACAGAAAATCCTGACATTTATGACAACTATGGTAAAACTCATGGGCACTATGCTAAGTGAGTTAAGTCAGAGAAAGAAAGTAGTGTATGAAAATCACTTATATGTGCAAACTTAAAAATCTGAGCTTGTAAAGTTAGAGTAGAATGGTGTTCCCCAAGGGCCGGGGGCTGGGGAAATTGGATGTTGTTCAAGGGTTCAAATCCACGAATAGTGGATAACAAGTGCTGAAGCTCTAAAGCACAACACATTGATTATAATCAACAGTGCTATGTTATAAACTTTAATTTGCTAAAAGACTAGGTCTTAACTATTCTCAAAACAAAAAGGAAATGATAATAAGTATGAGATAAAGGTATTAGGCAATGCTTCTTTTTAAAAAAAATATTTTAATTGTTGTTCAAGTACAGTTTTCTGTCTTTTACTCCCATCCCAGTCCACCCCCACCCAGTGCTCCCCACCTCCCTCCCATTTCCATCCCCCTTAGTTTTTGTCCATATGTCCTTTATATTTGTTCCTGTGACCCATCCCCCTTTTCCCCTGAAATTCCAATGCTTCTTTAATCATCACTTTTAAATATATAAATGTATCAAACCAACATGTTGTAGTTCTCAAACTATGTCAATTACATCTCAATAAAAATAATAAATACATGAAGATGGGGGAAATATTTTGAAGATGTTTTCGCATGTTCTCCTGACATCTGAATGATGCTGGATGACCGGAGACTAATTGGAGTTTTCCTTCTCAGAAGACTTGACTTTCTACACTAGGATCTTTCATTTGAATATATGCACCTCTGCTCAGATGTGTCTCAGATTTCTGTGTCAATTGTAGCAAGAAAAAAATGTACTCTGTTCATTTTACAAATTATACCTTCTTTTATTTTTGAAGTTTTCTCATGTTATTTTTATATGTTCTTCTATTTCATTATTTTGATTTCTTTTTTTATAGAGATCAACTGAGCTTATCATAGATTCCTTTTGATTATTTTCAATGTCATTTTTATTGATTTTCCTCCTCCTTTAAATGAATTGTATTCATTGTAAAAATATCTATTTTTCTATTATTTTTCAATTCTTGTATTCTTTGTCGTTTAATGCTAATTTAGCCATTGTGTTTTTTTTCCTGTACTTCTTTTGGATTCACCTTATTTTTATGATGTTTTAATATTCCCTTCCATTTTTTAACTGAATTCCCATGGATGTTTTTAAATCTCTCCCACTTGTTTTATCATTTACTTCTTGTACTCTTGGCCTTTTACCTGTGTTCTTGATTCTTTGAAGCAATATATATTTTAAATCATGGTGAAAATATTTGGTCATCTGCTTCCTAGTATCATTTTTTTCTGTTGGAAATTTTAAACTTTTCGATGTTTTCTTCTGTTCTTTTTCTCCTTTTAAAAGTTTCTTGGTATTGTCTTATTCAAGGTATACACACACATATATATGTATATATACATATATACATATATACACATATACACACACATAAATATGTGTTATTAATCACCATTGAGGTAAGACTGTTTTCATGGATCAGTTACTGCTCAGGTAGGGGTTAAGGCTGAGTTCAAGGTGAATTTGATTTTTTTAGTATACCACTGAATTTCTGCTATGTAAGTTCAATTTTTATTTTCTTCTCCAAAACCAGTAAGTTAGGCAAGTTTCTGGAATTTTTTGGTGCAAGTTTGGTTTATTTCATTGCTTTTTTATTTTCTTTTTTTTTTTTTTTGCTAAGGTTTCTCTTTCTTCTGCAATCACTATAACAAATTGGTTAACTGATTTCTGGGAAGATGACTTAGTTATTAATTTCTCATTTAGACTTACCTTGCTTGTTTCTTAGACCTAAACTAAATTCAGTCCTATCCTGCAACCAGCCAGTATAGTACTACTTCCATTGTTAAAAAAGAATGCTGGATTTGATTCTCCTTAGTGGCCTTTACCTGGAAATTTGTTTTTGCTTCCTCTTTCTGAGCTATTCATGCTTAGTTTATACTCCTTGATATGGTATCTTCTTTCTACACTTTTTTTCTAGATGATCTCTATTGCTTTTGGCAACATTTCTACCTATGAGGGGTAAATTGTTATATATTTTCTAGGTTTTGCAAAATATTAAATGACCTTTTCTTTCTCCCCCCCCCTCTTATTTCCTTGTTTCTTTTTGGAAGGCTTTTTAGAAATCCTTATTTTATTCTGAAATGTTTGAACTTATGGTACCTGTTAGCAAAAACTTGTTCAATGAATAAAAGTAATGCTAACTTAATTTGTCTTAAAGGTAATGAGATATTTTTTCTTTTTTAAAAAACAAACTGGATTAGTGTCAAGAAAGATATATAAGAAAATCATCATTTTTAAAGCTGAATTAGCTTTCTTTAATAAAAAAATACCTAACTCAAAAATGTGGAAACTCTTCAGGGAAGCCAGGTTATACTGTTCACATGCAAATTGTACCTAAATTTTGACCTACTGTTGGATAATCATTATTGTTAAGCATTATTACTTGTCTTCTATTTATAGATATAATATAAAAGATGTTCAAATTTAACACCCAAAATAGTTGAAGCATATTGTTTTTTATCTATCTCATTTCATTCATTTGGGAAAACAAAATTTTTTGGGGGGAGTGAGCATGTATTTAATATATTGTGAGATGCCAATTATATGACCTTTCTGTATTGACTTGCAGATGATGATTGATATGATTAAGAGTGAACTGAATGCCCTGGCTGGTGTAGCTCAGTGGATTGAGTGCAGGCCTGCGAACCAAAGGATTGCAGTTCAATTCCCAGTCAGGGCACATGCCTGGGTTGCAGGCCAGTTCCCAGCAGGGGAAGCATGAGAGGCAACCATACATTGATATTTCTCTCCCACTCTCCTTCCCTCCCCCTCTCAAGATAAATAAATAAAATCTTTTAAAAAAAGAGTGAATGGAAGAGGGACTCAGTGGTGATCAAATTCTATCATCAAAGATTCTAAGTCATAATGAAGAAGCATAGGCACTGAGGACTTTTTAAAGCAAAGATTTTCCTTAAAGAGAATCTGTTATTATGAATTTATGCTTACCTGTGGGAGAGGCCAGTAACCTTTGGGAAGATTTGCATTGACCCACTTACATCAACTACAATACCAGATAAAACTCTCTCCAGTAACTTGGAGGTCACTTCTAGAACCTGGAAAATTTGCTTGTTGGTTCTTTCACAACATTATGTCTTATTTCACTCTTAGAGACCCATAAAATGAATAACAGGGCTCATTTTCTAGGAAAATCCTTTCTTGAGATATGTTTTTGTTTTTAATTTAACAGCAGCTTGATTTTTATGACAAAGGTAAATTTTGTCTTCAAATTGTATCACTCAAAAATACAGAGTCAAAAAAGTAGACTCTGAAGTAGAACATAAACTATATAATTTTATGAAATATAAAATATTTGAACAATTTGACTTCCCTGGTGTAGTTGGACAAGTTCATATGGAAAACAAATGAGTATTTCTTACCTTACACTAAATAGCTATAGGCTTTCTTGGATATGATTTGAGGTAAAAAACAAACAAAACACACAAAAATAATACCAAGATAGTCAATTGAAGAAAACTAATCAGTAAACATAGTCTTTACTAAAAGAATGAATTCTACACAATTTTTAGGAGTATGAATATGTAAGGGCAGAAAATGTTTCCCTTTTTCTCTTCTATGTTCTTTGGCTGGTCTAAAAATTAAATTGATGAAAGACAGGTTAACAGAGCGAGACAAATCTTATACACATGGGAAGCCCAAAGACTGACCCCAAAGACAGTCCACGGACGCTTGTACGCCATCCCAAATTAAGGAAAAGTGGGTGGGGGACTAGGACTTCACAGGGGATGAGAAGAGCAAATGCTATTGATATAAATGTTAGGTCATGCAGATAAATCGTCCTGATGAAAACTTTTATTTGGTATTAGCTCTCTCCTGGTCCAAGCCTTCTAAGTTCTTTTAGGTGGTTAAGAGGAAGGTGAACATCTTTCTCTGAGTCTGTTGGGCTGTGATTGTTTTGAGGTCCAAATAAACTACATGCCAAAGTGGCATATTTGGGGGTTACATATTCTGCTTTCCCTCAACTTTAACTTCTTTTAGATTATAATGAAAATTGTCATGTTACATTTATAGAAAATTCCTAAAACAAAATATCTGGATAATTTTAAAAGCACAGATAATAAAATGATTCTTTTAAAAAACATCACATACTTAAAAAAATTAATTGTTGTTCAAGTACAGTTTTCTGTCTTTTGCTCCCATCCAGCCCACCCACCCAGCCCTCCTCACCCCCTTCCCATTTCTACACACCCTAGTTTTTGTCCATGTGTCTTTTATACTTGTTTCTGTAAGCCCTTCCCCTTTTCCCCTGAAATTCCCTCCCCTCTCCCCTCTGGACACTGTCAGTTTGTTCTCTATTTCAGTGTCTTTGGTTATATTTTGCTTGTTTGTTTGTTTAGTTGTTTAGGTTGCTGTTAAAGGTCCGATCATATGGTATTTATTTGTCTTTCACCCCCTGGCTTATTTT
>PVKM010000357.1:98251-113468 GCA_004027735.1 Carollia perspicillata
TAAGCCCTTCCCTTTTTCCCCTGAAATTCCCTCCCCTCACCGCTCTGGACACTGTCAGTTTGTTCTCTATTTCAGTGTCTTTGGTTATATTTTGCTTGTTTGTTTGTTTAGTTGTTTAGGTTGCTTTTAAAGGTCCGATCGTATGGTATTTATTTGTCTTTCACCCCCTGGCTTATTTCGCTTACCATAATGCTTTCCAGCTCCATCCATACTGTCACAAAGGGCAGGAGCTCCTTCTTTCTTTCTGCTGCATAGAATTCCATTGTGTAAATGTACCATAGTATTTGATCCATTCATTTACTGATGGACATCTAGGTTGCTTCCAACACTTGGCTATTGTAAATTGTGCTGGTATGAACATTGGGGTGTATAGGTTCTTTTGGATTTTTGTTTCTGGGTTCTTAGGACATAATCCTAGCAGTGGAATTGCTGGGTCAAAAGGCAGATTCATTTTTAGTTTTCTGAGAAAATTCCATACTGTTTTCCATAGTGGCTACACCAGTCTGCATTTCCACCAACAGTGCACTAGGGTCCCCTTTTCTCCACATCCTCTCCAACACTTGTTATTTGTTGCTTTGTTTATAATGGCCATTCTGACCTGTGTGAAGTGGTATCTCATTGTGGTTTTAATTTGCATTTCTGTGATAGCTAGTGATGTTGAGCATCTTTTCCTGTGTCTCCGAATCCTCTGTATGTTCTCCTTGGAGAAATCTCTGTTCAAGTCCTTTGCCCATTTTTTAATTGGGTTGCTTATCTTATTAGAGTGGATTCATGTAAGTTCTTTATATATTTTGGAGATTAAACCTTGTCTTAGGTATCATTGGCAAATATGTTTTCCCATATGCTTGGTTCTCTTTTTATTTTAATGCTGTTTTCTTTAGCCATGCAGAAGCTTTTTATTTTGATGAAACCCCATTTTTTTATTCTTTCCTTTATATCCCTTGCTCTAGGGGACATATCAGTGAAAATGTTGCTGCATGAGATATCTGAGATTTTCCTGCCTATGTTTTCCTTTAGGACTTTAATGGCATCACAGCTTATATTTAAATATCTTATCCACCTTGAACTTATTTTTGCATCTGGTGTAAGTTGGTGCTTGAGTTTCATTTTTTTTTTGCACATAGCTGTCCAGTTCTCCCAACACCATTTGTTGAAGAGGCTATTTTTACTCCATTTTATGTTACTGCCCCCTTTGTCAAATATTAATTGACCATAGAGACTTGGGTTTATTTCTGGGCTCTCTGTTCTGTTCCACTGGTCCATGTACCTGTTTTTATGCCAGTACCAGGCTGTTTTGATTACAGTGGCCTTGTAATACAGTTTGGTATCAGGTATTGTGATCCCTCCTACTTTGCTTTTCTTTCTCAAAATTGCAGCAGCTATTTGGAGTTGTTTATGGTTCCATATAAATTTCCTAAGTGTTTATGCTGTGTCTGTGAAATATGCCATTGGTACTTTAATAGGTATTGCATTGAATCTGTATATTGCTTTGGGTAGTATGGACATTTTGATGATGTTAATTCTTTGGATCCATGAACACAGTATATGTTTCCATTTGTTTGTGTCTTCCTTGATTTCTTTTCAGTGTTTTATAGTTTTCTACATACAGGTCTTTTATCTCCTTGGTTATGTTTATTCCTAGGTATTTTATTTTTCTTTTTGCTATATCGAATGGGATTTTTTTCTTGATTTCTGCTTCTGCTGTTTCATTGTTGGTATACAAAAATGCCTTTGATTTCTGAATATTGACTTTGTATCCCGCTGTTCTGCCAAATTCATTTATTAGGTCGAGCAGTTTTGGGGTAGAGTCTATAGGATTTTCCATGTACACTATCATGTTATCTGCAAACAATGACAGTTTTGTTTCCTCCTTTCTGATTTGGATGCCTTTTATTTCCTTTTCTTGTCTGATCGCTGTGGCTAAAACTTCCAATACTGTATTGAATGGAAGTGGTGAAAATGGACAACCTTGTCTTGTTCCTGATGTTAGTGGAAAAGATTTTAGTTTTTGCCCATTGAGTATGATGTTGGCTGTAGGTCTCTCATATATGGCCTTTATTATGTAGAGGAATTCTCCTTCTATTCCAACTTTGCTGAGTGTTTCTATCATGAATGGGTGCTGTACCTTATCAAATGCTTTTTCCACATCTATTGATATAATCATATGTTTTTTGTCTTCACTTTTGTTTATGTGTTATATTTCATTTACTGATTTGTGAATATTGAACCATCCTTGAATCCCTGGGATGAATCCCACTTGGTCATGGTGTATAATCTTTTTAATGTATTGTTGGATGGGGTCGGCCAATATTTTGTTTAGGATTTTAGTGTCTATGTTCATCAGTGATATTGGCCTGAAGTTTTCTTTCTTTGTTGTGTCTTTATCTGGTTTTGGGATTAGGATGATGCTAGCTTCATAAAAAAAGTTTGGAAGTCATCCATCATTTGGGATTTTTTTGGAATAGTCTGTGAAAGACAGGGGTTAGCTCTGCCTTAAATGCTTTGTAGAAGTTTCCTGTGAAACCATCCAGTCCAGAGCTTTTGTGTGTCGGGAGTATTCTGATTACTGCTTTAATTTCATCTGCTGTTTTTGGTCTGTTTAGGCTTCTGCTTCTTCTTCATTCAGTTTTGGAAGATTATATTTTTCTAGAAATTTGTCCATTTCACTACATTTTCAAATTTCTTGGCATACAGTCCTTCATAGTAATTTCTTACAATCCTTTGTATTTCCATGGTATCAGTTGTAATGTCTCCTCTTTCATTTCTGATTGTGTTTATTTGGGTCCTCTCTCTTTTTTTCTTGACGAGCCTGCTTAAAGGCTTGTCGATTTTGTTTATCTTTTCAAAAAACCAGCTCTTGGATTCTTTGATCTTTAGTATTGTGCTTTTAGTCTCTATGTCATTTAATTCTGCTCTGATCTTGGTTATTTCCTTCCTTCTACTAGCTGTGGGCTGTCTTTGTTGTTGTTCCTTGAGTTCTTGTAGGTGTAGGATTAGATTGTTTGTCTGAAATGTTTCTATCTTTTTTAAGTAGGCCTGTATTGCTATGAACTTCCCTCTCAGGACTGCCTTTGCTGTGTCCCATAAGTTTTGGGTTGTTGTGAGTTCATTTTTTTTGTTTCCAGAAACTTTTTGATTTCTTCCCTAATTTCATTCTTGACCCATTCATTGTTTAATAGCTTGCTATTCAATCTCTATGATTTTGAGTATTTTGTTTTTTTTTTCCCTTGGAGTTGTCTTCTAGTTTCAGTCCCTTGTGGTCAGAGGAAATGCTTGGTATGATTTCACTTTTCTTGAATTTGTTGAGACTTGTTTTGTGTACTATCATGTGATCTATCGTTGAAATTGTTCCATGTGAATTTGAAAAGAATGCATATTTAGCTTCTTTGGGATGAAGGGCTCTGTATATACCAGTTTAGTCCATTTCATCTAGGGCATTGTTCAATGCCACAAAATCTTGGTTGATATTTTATTTGGAAGATCTGCCCATTTTTGACAGTGGGGTGTTAAAATCCCTTACTATAATTGTGTTGCTGTCAATATCTTTCTTGAAGTCCTCCAAGAGTTTCTTTATGTATTTGGGTGCTCCTATGTTGGGTGCATATATATTTACAATGTTTATGTCTTCTTGCTGGAGTCTTCCATTTAATATTATGAAGTGACCTTCTGGGTCTCTCTTTATGGCCCTTTTTTTGAAGTCTATTTTTTCTGATATGAATGTTGGAAATACTCTAGCTTTTTTACGTATCTGTTTGCTTAAAAATTTGTTTCCAGCCCTTCACTTTCAATCTGTATAGGTCTTTTGTCCTGAGGTGGGTCTCTTATAGGCAGCATATGTATCGGTCATGCTTTCTTATCTATTCAGGTATTCTGTGTCTTTTGATTGGAGCATTTAATCCACTTACGTTTAAGGTTATTATTGATAGGTACTTATTCATTGCCATTTTCATACCTGTGTTTCTCTCTCTGACTCTCTCTTTTCCTTCCTTTCCTTAAAGCAGTCCTTTTAGCATGTCTTGCAGAGCTGGTTTGGTGGAAGTGTGTTCTTTTAGACTTCTTTTGTCTGGGAAGCTCCTTATTTGGCCTTCTATCTTGATTGAGAGCCTTCCTTGGTAAAGTAGCCTTGGTTGCAGGCCTCTGGTTCTCATTACTTGGAATATTTCTTGCCATTCTCTTCTGGCTTGGAGCGTTTCCATAGAGAAGTCAGCTGCTTACCTTATTGGGGCTCCATTGTATGTTACTTCCTGTTTCTCCCTTGCTGCCATTAAGATTCTCTCTTTGTTTAGGAATTTTGCCATTTTAATTATGATGTGTCTTGAAGTGGGCCTCTTTGGGTTCCTCTTGATTGGGACCCTCTGTGTTTTCTGTATTTGTGTGATTTTTTCTCTCACCAAGTTAGGGGAGTTTTCCATCATTACTTTTTCAAATAGATTTTCTATCCCTTCTTCTTCTTCTTTTTCTTCTTCTTCTTCTTCTTCTTCTTCTTCTTCTTCTTCTTCTTCTTCTTCTTCTTCTTCTTCTTCTATCCCTATTATACAGACATTTTTACATTTCATGTTGTCATGAATTTCTCTTAATCCCTCTTCATTCTTTCTGAGCCTCTTTTTCTCTTCTTGCTCTTTCTGGGTGTTTTTTCTACTTTGTCCTCCAGCTTGCTGATCCGATCTTCTGTTTCATCAATCCTGCTTTTGATTCCTTCTACTGTGTTCTTCAGTTCAGATATTGTATTCTTCATTTCCTGTTGGCACTTGTTGATAGTTTCTATTTCCTTTTTCATGTTGATATAGTGTGCAGTGAGTTCATTGTAGTTTGCCTGTAGTTTCTGTTAGCTCATTTTGAGCTCATTGAGCTTCCTGATAACCATTGCTTTGAACTCAATATCTGATAGTTGACTTGCCTCTATTTCATTTAGCATTCTTTCTGAGGCTTCCTCCTTTCCTTTCATTTGGGGATTGTTTCTTTGTCTTCCCATTGTTTGTGACACTCTTCTTGTTAGCCTCAGCTTCTTAAATTGATCTGTTCTGGCTCCCTAGGTTTATGGTATGAACTTCTGTGGTAGAATACCTGTGAGATTCAGTGGTGCAGTCTCCTTTGGTTATCCTGGTGTTCATAGCTTCCACCTACTCTTTTTAAACTTCACATTCTTGAAGCATTCTTACACTAGAGAAAGAATAAAGTGGCAATACTGAACTGAGTGCCATTGATATACAGTTATGAATGTGTGGTGGATCAGTTGTGCTTATTAGAAATGGAGACCTTCATAGCCAAGAGCTCTTGAGATTTCTGTTTATAAACAGAGGAGATATGAAGTGGATAATCTTGAACAAAGAGCTGCTTAGTCTGTAGCTTTTGGAGGATAACACATAAATCTTTATCCTCAGACCAATGACATTATATTAATTTACAGTAACTTTTTTTCTGATTCAAAATCTACTTTGGGGAAACTTATAGAAAATTATCTTGCCTAGCTGAAAAGATGAGATCTTTAATAACTGGTCATTATGTCTAAAGAAATTTGATTTATAGGCATGTTCCTTCCCTGAAGAAATGGCTATTCCTAAGGACGTGTGTGTCTGCATGTGTGTGGGAATGTGAATATGTTGCTGTTTATATGGAATCCTTGGAATAAGATTTTACTCAGATTGAAAATTTACATACAGTCATTTTGGTGGGGTGATCCCAACTAAAATTTCTTTTCTTGCTGACATTTAGTTAAGAAATATATATTATTCGTTTTTTAACAGTCACTATGGCATTGTACTTTAAAAAAATAAAAGAACTTAAAGACACTCATTCAATGCTTCAAATGTAGGTGTGTGTTACTCTTTGAAAATCATTTGCATTCTTTTCTACACAATGAAGGGGGCAACCATTGCAATTGTGACTTAAGAGTTCTTGAGTATAACAATAACTTATGAATAGTCAGGGTGTGTAGCTGCTGTTCTTCTGAAATTCAGGGAATTCAGAGATACCAACAAACTCATTTCTGTGGGGTTGTATTCTGTGACAACAAAGAAGAGAAGAAATCAAAAGACCTGTCATTTCAAAAGAAATAATCTGAAGATCTGGGAACTCTTTTCTCTCTGAAATTTGAAAGTGCGATTTTCATGGCGGCATTTTCTGTGACTTTGGCAAGAATAATAGAGTTCACACTTCCATCTATTGATGACCAAAGACTCTGTTTAAAAGTGAAAAATCTTTTCTGACATTTATAACACCAAAATAAAAAAGCAAACAATTTTCTGCTACACAGTAGGGAATGATAGGACATACACTTTACAGAAGTTAAATTTTCATTTCACTTGGGGAATTCCAGGATGAATTTTGCTTAAATATTTGTATTTTTAAAGTAATATGTTCACTTCTTGTAGTCAGATGTGTCTTTATAATTGGAAGCCAATAAAATACTGCTATATTTCCTCCTATTTAACCCCTGTAACACTAGGTAATGGTAATGCCTTACATTTGTGCAGCACATTAGAATACACACAGTGCTTTCATATTTATAACTTTATATTTAGAACTGATCAATGTTTAGGAAAGAGAGCTCTTGTTATGCCCATTTAATACATGATTAAGCATGTGTGGTGAAGCACTGTGACTGCTAATTTCAGTAGCTGGAGAAGACTGTATAAAAAGCGTGGTTCTTTCATGAAAACAGACAACAGCCTAAACTATTAGGACTTGTGCCTCTACAGACAGTAATCTTGATGACTGACATCATGTCTGAAATGCTTAGACATTTTCTAGAATGCCAGTTTAATTCTGCTTGATACCAATTAACAGGGAGTTATTTCTTGATCCATGTCCTAACATGAGGATATTTTCACATTTTGTCTCTATTCCTGTAGATCATTTTGATATATTTTAGTTGCAAGTCTCACCTATGTTAAACTACCTGATACATTCGAAGTGTAAAAATAACTTCAACTAAAAAAATAAACATATGAAAATGTTTCAGCTGCTAGTCATTGGGGAACATATCAAAATGACAGGAAATATCTTTATTCTCTAGATTGAAAAAAATAATTAAAGTCTGATGGCATAAAAGTTGGAAAAGATGTGGAGAAATAAGCACCTTCAAATATGCATGGTGGGCATACAGAGGAGCATTATAAATTGTCAGTGGCTAGAAAAAAGTGAGCACATACTTAGGTCTTACCCAGAAATCCCACACAAGAAACTCTTGTATGTGAGAACAAGAGTTGAATATTTATTGCCTTGTTGTTTGTAATACTAAAACCACTAAAACAACATTTATGTTTACAGTGCTATAATTTTATTTGATGTCATTTTTCTCTGTTGAAAGGAAGGAAATATATCTACATAAAAATTGAGAGATTTCAGAATGTTTATGAATGAAAAATTGAAGATGTAATATGTTATACTGAATATATATATATAATTTACATAAATTTAAAGAACTTACTATGTCTACATATATGAATATATGCATATATTCAAGTATATATGCATACGCATGTGTATGTATATCTCTATATAAATAGATACATGCATGTATATACACTATATGCACACATATACATATATACAAATACACATAAATATGTTCCAATACTATATCTGCACTTAGGGAAGGAAGATGAGAAAAGAGACCACTAGTCCTCCAGCTGAAATCTTCTAACATCTTATTGGCTATAATTTGCGTTACATGGCCATCACGTTTAGGAAAGAGCCTGGAAAATCAACTGTGTTCAAAAGAGGGAAATGATTGTAGTGCCTGGGTGGGACTAATCACAGTTCACTTATTTTCCAAACAAAGTTAGCACTCTGTAGCAAAAAAAAAGGAGTTTTAAGCAACCAATAGTGTGTGGCAGTTAGCAAATCAAACTCTTGAATGCAACTACATATTTTTTCACTGTTTGGTGGTGATTAAATCACCACCTGATTTCAAGGTCTTTGTGCAGAGATTATGTATTTACTGTTTTTCTCATGTCCCCAGAGCATTCAGTGATGGCATATGGAAAGCACTCAAAAAATACTTTTTGATTAAATAACCCTGAGAAGGGGAGACTCACAGGCTTGCAGATGAGAAATTTAACTTTTTCTTTAACTGAAATTTTCTGGGCCACAACTGTCACAATTTTAAAAAGTCATAGCATTTACTTATGTCAGATGTTACATCATTTATACTAAAATTAAAATTTAATTTTTACTATCCTTTTGAATAACTGCTTAAGATTGAAAAATATTCCCATAAAATGCTATTAGATTATGGCATAATATCCTTTTATTATAATGAATTTATGAAAAAACAAGGGCACCAGATGAAGTATCAGCTTATTAGTCCTTAAATTGGGACTTTTATAATATGAAAGACATCTTAAAGACCTAAGTAGATGGTTTACCATAGAAATTTAACAGAGATGTTATATATAATTGTTTTTCTTTAGATTAGATTTCCTAGAAAAAGGAGTCTGGATAGATAATTTTTTTCAACAAGTTATTAGGGAATGAAGTGAGGACAAAACCCATAAGGAAATGAGGCAAGTGGGATTAGGAGAGGAGCAAGTTGAACCCTGAGATGTGGTTAGGGAGTGTCATCTTTGGCAAGGGTAGTCCCAGGAGAGGGACTCAACTGAGACTTGCCAGATGATGTTTCTAGAAGCTCAGTCTTGAAAAGAATACGGACAGTACCCCACAGCACTTCCTATAGATGCATTTTCTCTGGGCATTGTTACTAAATACCCAACAAAAATTACAGGTGGATACTGGTACACTTTCTCTGATTTTGTAACTGTTTTGATATAAAGCAAGTCAGCGCATAGCCTTCTTCTAAGCATGATTGGAACAAGATCATATTATTCTCAATTTAAGGATTATAGGCACAAAGTTTTGTAAATAGCAATGATTATTGTTTATTTTATAGTCATCTATCATATGAAATGGCCTTATTGATTAGAGAATGAAGTAACTCAAATCAGGAAAATTAAATCAGAGTGACCCATAACTGTATATTGGTAGCACACTTGAAATATAACCAAAATGATAGCAATTATAACAATTTGAACCTTGGGCAAACTCTGGTAGCCTCCTGTGTAGAGTCTCCAAGACCACTGCAAGACCACTCCCAAGGTCAGTGATTCACTAGAAGGCATCAAAAGACTGGGGCAGTGGTGGGGGAAAAATGGGGATAACTGTACTTGAACAACAACAAAGTTATTGGTGAAAAGTACATTATTACAGAGGTTATATTAAATATATATGTATTTCATTAGAAATTCCTTTGGTAAATAAAACACCTTATGCTGTGATGGCTCAGTTTAAAAAAAGCCAATAAATAGGAGTATAACAGCTAAGATTTATTACAGTAAAGGGATACAAAGCAAAATCAGCCAAGGAAAAAGGCGCATGGGACAAAGTGCATAGTAAGCCAAGTTCAACTTTTCATGAATTTTTCTCCCATTGAGTTAACAGAATGTGCCTACTTCCTCCAAATCAAATTACAACAGCATGTGTGAAGGGTTTATTATCAGGAATATCATTACAGATTCAGTGTCCACAGTTTTTTCTTGTTTTGTTTTATCGATGTGTTTTGAAATGAATATACTTATTAAGCATTCTTTTTTAAAAATTAGACTTTATGTTTTTAAAAGTTTCTTATTGTTGTTCAAGTACAGTTGTTTCCATTCCCCCTATCACTCCCCACACCCCAGCCATCCCCACCTCCCACCCTTGATCCTACCCCCATTTATTTTTGTCCATGTGCCCTTTATACATGTTTTGGAAAACCCTTCCCCTTCCCCCACCTCTTATCCCTTCCCACCTCCCCTCTGGCTACTCAGTTATGTGTTTAGAGTAGTTTTAGGTTCACATCAAAATTTAGGAGAAGGTACAAAGATTTCTCATATACCTCCTAGCCCCACACATGAATAGTCTCTCCCATTATCACCATCCATAAATATAGTACATTTCTGACAATTGATAAATTTATATTGACACATCATACATAATACCAAAAAATACATGTTTCCATTATAGTTCACTCTTAGTGTTGTATATTCTGTGGGTTAGGACAATATATCATGATGTATTTATCATTACAGCATGATACAGATCATTTTCACTGCCCTACATATCATCTGCTCAATTTCTTTCACAGCCCAACCCTTGGCAACTACTGATCTTTTTACTGTCTCCATAGTATTGCCTTTTCCATAATACACATAGTTAGAATCATGTAGTATGTAGCTTTTCTATATTGACATCTTTCAGCTACTAATATCCACTGCCATTTCCTTCAAGTATTTTCAAGGTTCCATGGTTCATTTCTTTTTAGTGTTGAATAATATTCCAGTTTCTGGATGTATCACAGTTTGATTATCCATCATCTACTGAAAGACAACTTGGTTGCTTCCAAGTTTTGGCCATTATGAATAAAGCTTCTATAACTATTCATGTACAAATTTTTGTGTAGACATATATTTTTCATTCAGTTGACCAAATAACAAGAAGTATGATTGCTGTATCATATGGTAAGGTATGTTTAGCTTCCTAAGAAACCACCAAACTGTCTTCCTAAGGAATTACCATTTTTCATTGCCACCAGCAATGAATAAAAATTCCTGTTGGTCCACCTTTTGGGCATCATTTGGTGGTATTGGTGTTCCAGATTTTGGTCATTCTCAGAGGTGTATAGTGGTATCTTATTGTTGTTTTAATTTACATTTATATATTGACATATGTAGAGAATCTTTTCATATGTTTATTTGCCATTTGTGTATCTCCTATAAATATATTTGAATATCTCCTATATTCAAAGTGACTTTTAAGGTTTTAGCCCACTTTTAAAATATAGTTGTTTGTTTTCTTATTGTTGAATTTTAAGAGTTCTTTGCATAATTTAGATTTAGAGTTCTTTAGATGTGTCTTTTGAAAGTATATTTCTCCCAGTCTGAGACTTGGTGTCTCATTCTCTTGATATTGTCTATTGCACAGCAAACATTTTTAATTTTAATGAAATTCAACTTGAATTTGAATTGACTCACTCAACTTGTAAGACGGAGGTGTAGGCAAACATGGCATGCCTCCTCACACAACCATAGCAAAAATTACAACTGAACTGCAAACAACCATCACTGAGAAATAACATAAAAACAAGCTGTATGGATGTCCAACAATCAGGGAATTAAATAAGTCACATTCATCCAGATGAGGCAGAGGACCAGAGACACAGAGAGGCAGAGATGCAGAGATTCTGAACAGATGATCTTATACCCACACGTTGTGGATAAAAATCAGGAGGGCTACCTTAGGAGCAAGGAACTTCAGCCCAAGCTCCACACCAGACCAACCCAGCCCAGGGTCCCAGTGCCAGGAAGATAAGTCCCCATAACTTCTGGCTGTAAAAATCAGTAGGGGTTGGGGTAGGGGGAGACACTGTGAAATTCTCAGGCATCTCCTCTTAAAGGGCCCACAAAGGACTTAGGAGGTGTACAGAGTCACTCCCTCTGGGCTCCAGCACCAGGGCATCAGCTAGAAGAGCACCAGTGGTATATGGGGGAAAACGGAAATATCTGGTATCAGGGCAAGTGCTGGAGGCACTATGTCCCCTTTCTGAGCCCTCCCCTGCACAGAGCACAGAGCAGCAACACCATATATGAGATTCCATCAACATGGTTCACACAGGTTGCCCTGCCCTGGCATTACCTAACAATCTGCTTCATCCAACTTACTGGTGCCCTTTTCTACAATAGGCCATGCTACTAAGATAAGGAGTCAAAGCAGCTCTACCTAATACATAGTAACAAACACAGGGAGGCTAACAAAATGTAGAGATAAAGAAACATGGCCCAAATTGAATAACAGAGCAAAACTCCAGAAAAAATAAACAAAATAGAGATAAGCAATCTGTCAGATGCAGAGATCAAAACACTAGTTGTTAGGATGCTCAAGGAACTCATTGGATACTTCGACAGATAAAAGAGGCACAGGCAGAAACGAAGGTTATGCTAAGTGAAATAAAGAAAAAAAAATACAGGGAATCAACAGTGGAGCTGAGAATCAAATCAATGATTTGAAACATAATGAAGAAAGAAAAAACCATTCAATCAGAACAGTAAGGAGAAAAAAGAATTCATAAAAACAAGAATAGGCTAAGGAGCCTCTGGGACAACTTCAAATGTAGCAACAATCAAATCATAGGTGTGCCGGAAGAAGAAGAAAAGGAGCCAGAAATTGAAAACTTATTTGAAAAAAAATAATGAAAGAAAACTACCTTAATTTGGTGAAGGAAACAGACATACAAGTCCAGGAAGCATAGAGAATCCCAAATAAGAGAGACCCAAAGAAGATCACACCAAGACACATCAAAATTAAAATGCCAATGGTTAAAGATAAAGAGAGCATCTTAAAAACAGCAAAGAAAAGCAGACAGTTACCTACAAAGGGGTTTCCCTAAGAGTGCCAGCGGGCTTTTCAAAAGAAACTTTGCAAGCTAAAAGGGACTGAAAGAAGTATTTAAGTAATGAATAGCAAGGACTTACCACCTAGATCATTCTATCTAGCAAAGCTATCATTTGGAACTGATGGGCAGATAAAGTGCTTCCCAGACAAGGTAAAGCTAAAGAAGTTCATCATCACCAAGCAGTTATTACATGAAATGTCAAAGGGGCTTATTTAAAAGAAAGAATATTAAAACTATGAACATGAAAATAGCAAAAAATTCACAACTATCAACAATTGAATCCAAAAAACAACTAAGCAAACAAGCAGAACAGAAACAGAATCATAGATATGGAGGTCATTTGGAGGGATATTGTTGGGGGGGAGAGAATGGGGGGGAAGGTGCAGAGATTAAGAAGTACAAATTGGTAGGTACAGAATAGACAGGGGATGTCAAACACAGTACAGAAAGTGGAGTAGACAAAGCACTTACATGTCTGACCCATGGTCATGAACAAGGAGGGAAGGATGGCTGGAGTAAACAGAGGGTCCCAGGTAGAGAGGAACAAACTGGAGAAATTGGGAAAACTGTAATAGCATAATCTATAAAATATATTTTTAAAAAAGAAATTCAGCTTAACATTATGTGTTTCATATATCATGCTTTTGAGGTTAAATCTAATAATTCATTGCTATACCCAAAGTCATCTAGGTTTTCTCCTATGCTTCTCCTAGGAGTTTTACAGTTTCACATTTTATATTTAGGTCTGTGGTCCATTTTGATTTAATTTTTGTGAAGGATGTAAGACCTGGGGCTAGATTTATTTATTTGTTTGTTTATTTTACATGCAGATGTCCAGTTGTTCTGGCATCATTTTTTGAGAGGACTATCTTTGCTCCATTGTATTGCCTTTGTTCCTTTTCCAAAAGTTAATTATTTATATTTATGTGGGCCAATTTCTGGGATCTCTATTTTATTCCATTGATTTGTCTCTGTATTCTTTTCCCAATACTGTACTATGTTGATTGCTGGAGTTTTAAAGTATGTCTTGAAGTCAGGTGGTGTCCATTCTCCAAGTTGTTGTAGGCCTTTTACCTCTCAAAGTAAACTTTAAAATAAGTTTTTTGATATTTACAGAATAACTTACTGCAGTTTTTTAACTATTTTATTTATTTATTGTTAGAGAGAGGGGATGGGAAGGAGAAAGACTGTGAGAGAAACATCAATGTGTGCTTGCCTCTGATGTGCCCCTTACTGGGAACTGGCCTCAACCCAAGCATGTGCCCTGACTGGGAATCAAACTGGTGACCCTTTGCTTCACGGGCCTGTGCTCAATCCACTGAGCTATACCAGGCAGGGCAACTTAGTGCAGTTTTGATTGGGATTTCCTCAAATCTATAGATCACAAATGGAAAAACTGATATCTTGACAATGTGGAATCCTTGTATCCATGAACATGAAAATTTTATTTATTTAGTTCTGTTTGATTGTGTTCATCAGGGTTCTAGAGTTTTCCTTATATAAATATCGTATGTATTTTTGTTTTGTATATGTATTTTATATTTTTGCTTGCTTACAGCAAAGATAAGCCTTTTACTAAAGAAGTTATATGTCTGGTTATATAACCATCCATCACGACCTGCCCGGTTAGGAATTTATGGTCTGGCCACCCTGTGAAATTGTTTTCCATAGAACCTCATTACCCCCCACAATATGTAAGATATTTATATTACTCAATACTGAGTCTAATTAATGTTGTCACCATTCTTACAGCAAAAGTGAGCCCACAAATGAAAGATTTCCTGAAAATTATAGGAAACATAACTTTGTGATTTATTTCTTCTGCGCTGATGAGAGGAATAAAGTTAAGAGGAGGAGCACAGATAGTGGGAGCAAGTGAGCCATGAGAAGGGAGACATCACCATGTGCAGGGCAAGAGCGGGCACCTTAGACACAGCCTGATCGGGGGATGCTAGCCTGCCGGGGCCTCCGTTTTCCCACCTGTAGAATGTGACTACAAAAGATGCTTGATTCATATAGTTCTTTTGGGAAGTAATTTATCTTTCCAGTAGTTAATTGTTTAATAGTTCCATAATTAATAGTTTATTTTTCTAATATAATTAAATGCTGCCCAAAGCATAGTAAATATCACATTCTTCACTATTCATAAAATAAAATCAAATGATATAAAATAACTAGAAGGACCTCTTTAAAACAGTAGTGCAAAATATGAACAGTTCGTCCTTTTAGCCTAAAGTGCAATGCTGATGTTGATGATTCCAGTAATTAAAAAATATGAAAAATAAATTGTACAACCAAGCTTTTGTTAAGATTTCATTTGTTTCTCTATTATTGTCTTCCCAAACAAAAATTCAAAGCTTCCTAAAAGAATAGTCAAATTTACCCAGGGCTTTCTTATTCAAAAAAATACATTTTTTTCTCTAGAAAAATTGTAGGTTTTGGGTGGGGGAGCAGGGGGCAGGAGTAAGTTGTCAAATGAGCTTCGTAACTACTTAGGCTAGTAGTTTTTCAATTCTTTTCAATACATCTTTTTTTTCATTTTATTTTATTTATTTTTGTTTTTTAAAATATTTTATTGATTATACTATTCCAGTTGCCCCATTACTTTTCTCCCCTTTATTCCCCTCCATCCTGCAACCCCCTACCACCTGCATTACTCTACCTTAGTTCATGTCCATGGGTTGCCCTATAAGTTCTTCGGCTTCTCCATTTCCCATACTAGTCTTAACCTCCCCATGTCTATTTTGTACCTACCATTTATGCTTCTTATTCCCTGTACCTTTTCCCCCC
>PVKM010000358.1:0-113470 GCA_004027735.1 Carollia perspicillata
CATGCACTCTTCAATTGATGGACGGTCACCTGGAACTTTATGTTGAAGAGGATTATTAGGCCTCATCTGGATTCGGCTGCATATGTGCCGTGGATGATTAGTGATGGGGGGGGAATATTAGAATATTCCCTAGATGTTTGCTGTCTCTGTCATGGAGAATGCCTGACAGGCTAGTTGGGTAGAACTCATGGAATTCATTTCCTAGGGGATTCTACCTGCTTGTGGCTTTGGGCTTGAGCTTGTGTAAGTCTAACAATTCAATGCATCCAGGGTCGATTAGGCTCAAGCACTGCCTCATTCAACTCCGAAGAACATAGTGTACAAATCAGAATGCCAATATAATAATTTGCAATTAGAACTATTACTGTCAAGTTGATTAAAATCCTTGTGTTTTAGCCAGGGCACCCAGGCTGCTGGTGACACTGAGATAGATGAGTTAATAATACCAATTAAAACTTTATGTATTAAGTTATAACTTTCCGTTTTTTCAGTATGTTCACATTTTACTCTGACTCCCTCCAACTAGATCCTATTTCCCGGCACTGACTGTGGTCGATCCTTCACTTATAATTAATGATTCACAGAAGAGCTTCTCAAACTCTGTGTGGTGAAGGCCCAATTTATTTTCTTTTCTCAGTTGATCATTGACTGATACTTTAATAAAAGGCAATGAAAATATATTGTTGTAAAAATAATATTTAACATTTAAAATATACAAAATACAAGCATATTTTTATTGGTTAATTCTGTGGGTATAAAATAACTTCAAAATCCATATAACTGTTTCTAAACCTTTCAAATTTTAAACTATGCTTCATAAGCAGAATAGTTAATAAAGTGTTCAATACACTTGAATTTAGGGAAGATTTATAATACGGTGATGCTTTATTTTGTATGAATGCATTGTAGTGCATTGGAACCCTTGTGTAATCAATTCAACCAGTATATCCATAGTCATTAAATAAATGTAGAGACCAGGTTTACTATTTTAAATGGCTATAGAGGTCTATAATAGCTTTATTTAGCATTTGGGATATAAAACAATAAGCCAATATATTAGAGTATATAAAATTACTTGAAACCAAGTCCTTCCTAAAACAATAAGCCAAACTCCCAATGCAATGTTGTTCACGTAAGAAATTATATTATTATTAATGATAGCATTTTGAAGGTTAAAATTTGAGTGAAATGTGGGGGACATTTGATCAATACTAGTGTCAGGAGATGAAGAACCACTGATTTGTTCCACCATCAAGAGGAAATGTTTTGTAGATGTGTAGGAAGGATGTTCATTTCATACTCCCACATCCCACTTCCCTTCACTCCGATCATTGTTAACACAAAAAACCACAATGATGACTTCTGTCATACCAACTTACAAACCCACTTAGTGTAGTTTTATTCAATCTATTAAATTTATTCCACCATTAAATGAACATTAAGTTTTTAGCTGGTGCATTAAACTGCGAACCTTTCTTTCTCGACCAGTACTACTTATTTAAATGACATGCACTTCACGCAGTGTTTGAAAAGCTGGCCATTTTCTATTTTCTGGACTCACTACTATATTAGGCTGCTTAACTGGCTCTCAGGCTCCAGCCTTTCCAACTTGTTGTGGCTTTCATTGCTTCCCCATATTCAGACTTCTTAAGACTCACCAACATTCACTGCAGTCTCCAGCTCATTTCTGTCTTTAAGCTTGACTTTCTGGATAACATTTAAATCCCCAACATACAAGAAGAGCCCTATATTTTTAAAGGTAAGAGAGATTATACCTTAGTTCTTCTTAGTGTGGACATTTCTCTTACTACCTAAGGCCAATGTTTTGCTGTCTTTTGTATTGATATTTTAGAGGTGGAGTGAGAGAGTCTCTATGACTTTGAAACATCATTTCCTACTATGTTCAGATATACCTCTCTGTAGTAACTCTAATATCTAAGTAGTTGAATCTGTCTCTAGGAAAGCTGCAAGCTTGCTGTTTCATGCTTATTTTTTTTCACTACATTGGAAAGAATAATCATACCTAACTATGAAGAGTAAAGATACATCTCTGCCGGCAACCCAGTCTGATGTGGTTCTATATACACTGTAATTCAATATCCAGCAAACTTTACAGATGCAATCTTAACTCCTCCAAACCTACCTCAGATCATTTCATTTCATCATTTCACATCCTCTTCAAGTCCAGCAATATAAAAACCTAATTGTAAAGTGGCAAACTTAAGCAGAGATTCATAATGTAGAACTGCCTATCCTAATGGTCCTTGTATAGGTCGTTCACAGGGTGGCCAGCTACTCTCACATATGCTTGTGCATTTGATATTAAACATATCAAATGAAAATATAACCCATGCTAGAGTTTGGGTTGCCCATGCTTTAAAATGTTGGTGTGGACGGACTACTACTATATTCAAAATTACTTACTGTCATTTTATGTAAAGCAGATATATAATTCAGCATTTACTAAGAATCTACTAAGTTACAAAAACTGTGTTAGTACCAGTGTGTTTGTGAGGACAAGTATAAATGTAGTTAAGGGATAGCTTTCTCTAGGAACTCATAATAAATTCTAAAATATGCATAGTATCAAGGGTAAGAGAATAATGCCCTAGTAGCAGGCTGCAGTAATAATCACATCAGGTTTATGATGGAGACACATGCACAGAAGAGAAAATTAATTCTCACTTAGGTGTGGGGGTCAAGGAAGGTTTGAAAGAGACCAGGAACATGAGCTGAATCTTTAGGACTGGTTGAGATGGTTTTCTTCTGCCCTGACTACCATACATTTTTAACTTTTAGAGGAAATGGAAAACATCTATTGAACCAATTGTTTTGGCACTTCTGATGTGATCACAATATTGCTTATATGAATTGTCAAATAAGAGATGAGCTCATAAAAGGATATTAATGTGTCGTTTCTACTGTGCAAAGTAGCACTTGAGAAGGTGATTTCAAAGGCACGTGGCTCTTTCATCACAGTCTTCAGGGGGAATGTTTGATCACTGGAAACAGGCTGCTTTGTTCCGGCTCTCTCTGATGTTTGGCCCTGTCCTGAATACTTATGCTATTGACTTGGAAAGAATTAGTCTGTAAAGATTTAGTAGATTTGCATATTCAAAATACATGTCTTGTTAAACTGAAATAAAAACAATCATGATATCTATATACACACAAACACTTAGTTCGGACATTCATCTCAACAAGTTTTTAAAAGGCATTTACACATATGTATTGTTCTGAGATTATGAAAGTTGGCTATTTTTTAAATTAACTATTTTATATTTTTGCTGAGAAAAAAAGTATATATTTAAGAGAAATTCTATTGACAATATAGTACAAGACCTCTTCAAGTTCAGATATGTTCTCGTCTTCTCCTCGTCTATCATGAACATCTATCATGAACATGCCTTTCTAGTATTGGGTGTGGCCGACATTTTCTTTATTGAAAGTGGGTTAACAGCTTTCTTGGTTAGAGAAAATTAGAGCCACAAAGAATTAATGCCAAATGTTAAAGATTAGTATTTTCATGAAGTTCTATTCCTTTTATGACTGAAAGAAGTGATTTTCTTTTTTCTAAAGGAGTAACACATTTGGAATGAGACCTGAAGAATAAGAAGATTTTGTGTGTTGACTAAAACTCACAGAATTTTCTCATAGAATTCTCTGGCTTCTGTTCCCTATGACTTGTTATGTAATCTCACAAATATTCATCTTTCAATTTTCCGGTGAAGCTTTTGAAAAGGTTGGCATTCCAAGTCAGTCAGTTTGATATACATCTACAATTAAACATTCATTGCATTGAAATTAAGCCCAACAGACTTCAGCTAAAATGAACTAGGTTACATTATGCTCTATTTTGTGTGACAAAGAAAAGTCTTACCATGTCACTTACCTACTTAAAATCTTTCCCTTTTCGTGTTTCCATTTTCGACAACCTTTACCTCAGTGGCACTGAATGCTTCCTCTACAGGGCATGGTCTTCCCTATCCAGTTATTGCTACAACAATCTCAGAACAATGACTATTTCAGTTATACATGTGTTGCCTTGGCCAGTGCTTTCCAAACATTAATGTGCTTATGAATCATCGGGGGCCTTGTTAAAAATGTAGGTTCTGATTCAGCAGGTTTGGGGTCTGGCCAATATTCTAACAAGCTCCCATGTGATGCTGTAGATTAGACTCTGGATAACAAGCACCTTGATACATATGACCTCTCATTAAATTGGTATTAGTTCCTAAACCCTGGTAACAGAAAATGTAGATCCTTTGATTTTGACATTTGCTTCAGGTTTTTATTGGCCTTTTACTTTATTGATGATTTCATAAAGATGTTGCATGATCTAGATGCCCTCAACTTCTCTTGTCTTCTTCTTCTTTTTCTTTCTTTTTTTTTTTACCAAGTCCCTTTTCCTACTTTATATTTGAGACATAACAAGCTACTTGAAATTTCCAGAATATTTCACATCTCAGTGCCCTTTCAAATATTATTGCCTCTGCCTGTCCTGACATCTTGTCAGGCTTCCTTTAAAACTGCTCAGCTGTCATCTCCTCCAGGAATCCTTCTCTAATCCCTTTTTCATGTAATTTCTTAATTAAATGTCTCCAGTATCATTCCACAATGCCTTGTATTTCTTAAATTATAACTCTCATAATCTGTTTCAATATTTGCTTACTTGCCTGTTCCCTTCAAGACAGTGCTTCTGTTGGGAGAGTGGGAGCGATTGTGCATTTTATCTTTGATGCCAACTGTCAATCATGATGCCTGGCACATAGTAGGTTTTAAATGAAAACAGGAAGTTGATATGTTATAGTTATGCAATAATATAATGCAACATTTCCTTTCATAAAGCTTGAAATTAAATTGGCAGTAACAAAAACTAAAGTCATAAAAAGTTAAGTGCAGGATGAGATAATACTGAAGATGTAAAATGTTAGTATGTGATTAATTGCCAATTGAGGATCATAGAAATTAACTATTCTGAGTTCACTGGAGGAAAATGTCACTAAGGATTTATTATTATTTTTTAATATCTCAACTTGTTCTACAAAGGGCTTGTGATGGCTGGCAAGGCTATGTATTAGAGTTAATGAAAAGGATGAACACATGTAGTTAAGGGAAGAGTATGAGAAAACAGGGGATTTATGGAAATATATACTAAAACTTGAGGACTAGATATACCAGCATGTCTGCCAAAATGATCTTTATTAAATAATGGACATTAAGTTTGGTGTGCTGGATTTTCATTTCACTCTCTACTTAGGATGCGACTTCTGTGGGCTCATCAGTCCCTCCCTTGTCCTCTGGCTTCTGGCTGATTCTGGCCAGGGAGGTGCCTGGCAGAGGATCAAATGGAGGGAGAACAGTGAGATCAGGATATTTATTTTCTTGCATTGCCTGGAATGGACTGTGCCTCGTGTAAATTGCCCCGTTGCTAAAACCTTCTCAAATTATTTTACTTTGAGTGTGCCCCCAATTTCTATTGAGATTCTAATACAATCGAAGAGTTAAGCTAGATTGTATGTCATTCTCAACAACTTTTATGACAACTGTTAATGCTATAAAAATATTTTAGGTGCCTGCTATATATTAGGCAAGGTTCTAGGAAGAGTGGGTCCAACAGAGAAAAATTAGGAAAGCAAAAACAAACCTCAAATCTTACGTTTATGTTGTTCACATTTTAGTGTGGTAAAGGTGGTATCATCTTTGTCATATCATCTTTGGAGGTAAGGAAAAATTGATATGTCTTAACACTACAGTTTTATAATACTTATTTCCATCAAACCAGTTTATTTACTGTTTAACTGTAAATTGATAATATCCCAAAGATGTAGTTTTGGGGTGGTTCCATTTTTACTAGGGGTAGATCATCCAGAATTTTTGCCTCTTCTTTTTTCTGTTGCTCATCTTCTTGTCACTTAATTGCTTGCTCTTCTTCCACCAGGAGATAAGAAAGGAAAACAAATGAGTGAAAGGCTTACTCTACCATCTATGATAAAAGGTTTGCGAGGAAGGAGACTGAAATCCTGAACTAAAATGAAGCTTTTCATTTTATCTGGTCTGGTCCACCTCCTATTGCCATAAAAATATTGTTTCAAATGTGTCAAAAATCAAGAGATAAAATGGACAGAAGTCTGATATGCACAATGATGAAGAGAACCAGGTCAAGAAATAGACATGATGCTCTTGGTATAAAGCCCTGCTGTGCAGACCCTCTGTCTTTGAATTCGGATTGTGTCACAACCGTGTTTGCAGTATTTACTTAGAATACTGTTGGCTCACATGAGGTTAATTCTGCGACCCTGAAAAAATAGATCGTAAATCCCAATGAGGGAGGACATATTTGTAGTTTGACCTTGGAAGATGAACTAAAGGTTCTGAGGAAACCATAAATTTGATTTATAATAATAACAAAAATAAGATTGTTTCTACCTTGCCCAATGGATAGATAAAGTCAAAATCTAATATTTTTCTTGGAACATGCTGTACATTTTGCCGAGCTTGAATAAATTCCTGTTTAGTGGGTAGCTACGAGAGGAACTGAATAAAAACACTTAATATGAGGCTTTTGACTCTTACCTTTTTCTTCATGATTTAATTCATCTTTAAGAGCTGTTTTATTCTTCTTTTTTCAGGCTCTATTTATGAAATGTTTGGAAACGAATGCTGTTTGTCAACAGGAGAAGTGATTAAAATTACTGGTCTCAAAATTAAAAAAATCATAGCCGAAATTTGTGAGCACATTGAAGGTCGTGAATCTCCACAACCATTTGAACTGCCTATGAATTTTCCAGGTAGGGTATATTGCAACCATTTATCATTTGTAAAACTGCATTGTTAATAGATATAGTCATCCATACAACTGAAAACAATGAAAAAGTGGTAGTTTTCTTTACTCTAGGACAGTGGGTAAAAGAATCATAATTCTTATAGTTCAATGATTTTAAGAACTAATAGAAGGCAAATATTTTCTTCCCTTTTTAAATAAACATCCTTTGCATAGGACTTTACATTTTCTGTTAACAGATATTTGATGAGTTTCAATTATAAGCACCACTAGCAATACTACATAACAAAAAATGAAGACATCAAAGATATATTTTCATAAATTATGTGGCACTAATTAATATATATGAAACATATCAATGCTCTATTCCAACTGCCATTTTCTCGCTTTCTGGATCACCACCAAATTTCCCTGCCTGAACTTGCTGACAAGTCTGGCTGGTTTTCTTTTTCTAGGTAATTCTACTCAGCCTTACACAATGAGACCAAATAGCAGGTCTTCTGGAAAACTTTTGGTGATCCTCCAACCTAATGCAGATTCTCTCTTTCGTGTTCCCACAGTGTATTGGTCACCATGGCATGTACCTTATTTTAATCAATGATGATTTTCTTATTTGTATTATTCTCTAGACCACGGCTTGGCATACCTTTGCTATAAAGGGCCAGACAGTAAATTTTAGATTTTGCTGCAGATCATCACCCTCACAAGTACTCCGTTCTGATGTCATAACATAAAAAAAAACTATAGATAATAAACCAATGAGCATGGATCCATAAATTATATTTATGAAAACAGGTAGCCAGCAGAATTTGGCCTGTGAATTTTAGTTCACTGACCTCTGCTGTAAACTAAAATCTTTCACAGATAAAATATAACATAAGAAACTTTCAATTTTTAGTAATAGGCACATTTTCTGGCACAGAGAATATACTCAATAATCATTTATTTAATGAATGATTCATGGAAGAGAAAGATCTAGCAAACATTTACAGTGTAATGTGATTCGTGGTATCATTGAAGTATGCATGGGTTCTGGGAGAGTCTTTTTTTTTTCATTTCTCTCAACTTCCAAATTTATTTATTTGTTTAATTTTAATTTTTATTTTAATTGTTGTTCAAGTGCAGTTTTCTGTCTTTTACCCCCATCCCAGTCCACCCACCCAGTGCTCCCCACCTCCCTCCCATTTCCACCCCCCTTAGTTTTTGTCCATGTGTCCTTTATATTTGTTCCTGTGACCCCTTCCCCTTCTCCCCTGAAATTCCCTCCCTTCTCCTCTCTGGTTACTGTCAGCCTGTTTTCTATTTCAATGTCTTTGGTTATATTTTGCTTGCTTGTTTGTTTAGTTGCTTAGGTTCCTGTTAAAGGTGAGATCATATGGTATTTGTCTTTCACCACCTGGCTTACTTCACTCGGCATAATGCTTTCCAGTTCCATCCTTGCTGTTGCATAGGGTAGGGGCTCCTTCTTTCTTTCTGCTGCATAGAATTCCATTGTGCAAATGTACCGTAGTTTTTGATCCATTCATTTACTGAGAGTCTTGATAAGGACATATAACTTAATTTAGTCATGTTTCAAAACATAGGTTTCTGAGTCCTTATACAATATTTGAATCCCAGCTCTGCCACTCCTAGTTGTGTAACTTTGTCAAGTTATTTATCCTCCTTTCATATAAAATGAGAATACTAATGCTATTTCTGTCCTAGCATTGTGGGGAGGATCAAATATTGAAATATATTTAAAGTGCCTAGAATGGTACTTCTCATTTGCAAGGGCTATAAAATGTGTCAGCTTTTATTACCTTTATTAATTGTTATTATTGTTGGTGGAGTCGGGCAAAGCTTTTTAGTGAATGTTGCATTTAAGCTGAGGTTTGGAGAATGAAAGTAAGTTGCCTATATGAGGAGAGGGTTCTTCCAAGTGCTCCAATGTTCCACCCCTTTCAGTGGAAATCTTTCTCATTATTTAGTTCTAATTATTTGTTCCTCACCCCATCTTTTATTCCAATGAATCTCAAACTGGGCCGCACATTGGGATCACTAAAGGAACTTAAAAAATCTTGATGCTCAGGCCACTTGCCTGAGATTTTCTGATTTATTTGGTCTGGGATGCAGTTTGGTCATCGAGATTTTCCGAAGCCCCCAGAGTGTTCCTAATGAGCAGCCACGGTTGAGACCACTGCTTTAGAAGCTTTTCCTAAGTGCTCTAACTGGGTGTATCACCTTTTGAATCATCATAGGCTTTCCTGCCTTAATCATTGCATTTATTACATTGTGCATGTAATGGAAGTTCTTTTGTGTGGTCGTCTTATGAGCACCATCTGTTTAATAGATCACAAGGTTGCTGAGGACTGAATCGAATCTCAGTTATGGCTACAATCCCCACAGTGTTTACAAGACCTGTATAATAAATATCTAGTAAGTCAAAATAACTAGAACCTTCTGGTAGAAGGAACATATCTTATTATAGTAGTTAAAGTACGTAGCTTTTGACTAGTAATTTAACTTGGGAAGTTGCTACTTAGAATATCCCCTTGACCTTTCAATTGACATAATCATCCTGTATCAATTGAGTAACAATTTGGAAAATGTACATATGCCTAATTTTATTGCAATGATCAGGTTTAAAATGAAGGGGTAAAGTGACTGGTGAAGATCAGGGAATAGTTTACTTAAAAAAACCCTTCTAGGTCATGATAAAAGGAATCTCAGATATAGGCGTAATTTGTCTATATCAGCACTAGGGAGTAAGATAAAAATCAAAGCCGCTGATTTTTTTTAATAAATTTCAAAAGAGAAATTTCTTTGACTATGCTCTATTCAAACCTTTCTGTTTTAGCTCCAGTTCAATTTTAAACTCAAAAGTTCAATATATTTTTAAGCATTCTTCCTTATTTGAGAATTTTCCCCAATTTTATTTGTTACTAATTTCTAATTTTATTCTATTGTGGTCAGAAGACATACTTTGTATAATTTCAGTTCTTTTAAATGTATTGAGATTCGTTTTATGGCCAAACACATAGCTCTTCCTGGAGAATATTTCGCGTGTGCTTAAGAAGATTGGGCGTTCTGTGGCTGGGCGGAGTGTGCCACATGCGTCTGTTGGTTTACAGTATTGTCACACCTTCTGCTTCCTTGTGGATTTTCTTGCTAGCTCTGCCCATTATAGAAAGTGGAGTGTCAAAGTTTCAAACTATTGTCATTAAATTGTCTATTTTTCTTTTCAATTCTGCAGCTCTAGCTTCATATATTTTGGGGTTTTGATATAAGGTGTAAACGTGTTTATAACTGTTATCTGTTCTTAGTGGAGTGACCCCATAAGCCCTTTAATCATTATATAATATTCTTCTTTGTCTATAGTTACAATTTTTGTTTTAAAGTCTATTTTTTTCTGACATTAGTGCAGTCACTCCTGTTCTCTCTGGGTTATTACGTGCCAGCTTAATTTCCATTATTTTATTTTCAAAGGATTTGTATCTTTGAATCTAAAGAATCTGTGCTGTCTTAGAGACAGCATATAGTTGGATGATGTTTTAAAGTCCATTCTGTGGATCTTGGTCTTTTAATTAGAGAGTTCAGTTAATTTATAGTTAATGCAAATACTGATAATATAGGACTTACTTCTCCCATTTTGCTATTTGTTTTCCATGTGTTTTAGACCTGTTGTGCTCTCCACTCCTCTATTACTGCCTTCTTTTGTGTTAAGTAGATCTTTCCTAGTGTATCATTCCGCTTCCTTTGTTTTTTAAAATAAAATTTATTTTTTAGAGCAAGTTTAGGTTCACAACAAATTTGAGCAGAAGGTACAGAGATTTTACACAGTCTGCTTACTTCTAGATATGAGCAGGTTCCCCAACATCAAAGTTGCACAGTGTGTTTTCATGGCTTATAGCTGACTTCTTTTTTAGCACTGAGTGATATTGCATCGTCTGGACGTGCCACTGTTAATTTAGGCATTCACCTATGAAAGAACAACTTGGTTGTTTCCAAGTTTGATAATTATCAATAAAGCTGCCATCAACATTCATATGCAGGTTTTTGTGTAGACATTAGTTTTTGGTTTGTTTGGATAAATACCAAGGAGTATGATCACTGGAACATATGGTAAAAGTATGTTTGGTTTCAAATAACTGCCAAACTGTCTTCCAAAGTGGCTGTAGCATTTTGCGTTGCTACCAGCAAAGAATGAGAGTTCCTGGTGCCCCACATCCTCATCAGCATTTTGTGTTGTTGCTGTTTCAGGTACTGATCATTCGAAAATGTATACATCCATGCTGTCTCTTTAGTGTTTTAATTTTCAATTCCTTAGTGACAGAAACTGGGCATACTTTCATATATTTATTTGACATGTGTGTATCTTCTTTGGTAAGGTGTCCGCTCAGCTCTTTTGCCTACTTTTTAACCAGGTTGTTTGTTTTCTTCTTGTTGAATTTGAAGAGTTCTTTATGTATTTTGGATCCAAGTTCTTTCTCAGACATGTTTTTATAAATATTTTCTACCAGTCTGTTTTCTCATTCTCTTAAGATATGATTCACCTACCAGTTTATCAACCATTTCTCTGATAGATTTTGCTTTTAGAATCATATCTAAAAAGCCATTGAACAACTGTAAACCTAAAAGTAGGTTTTACAGTAAACCTACTTTTAGGTTTACAGTTGTTCATATTGAAAATAATATAATAATAAATAATAATACAAGAATAAACTCTATGTTTCACATATTCAAAACTGTAAAACTACTTTTGCTAATTGCTTTATGTTTTATCTACCATTAAAATGACTAAATCTTTTATTGTTAGCCATTTTATAATTATACATAATTTTTTATAAGCTGACTACAATATCAGTTTATAAATTGCCTGATAGGAAAATTGTTAGGCAAAATATATTTAGTAGCATTATAGTGAATAACCTCTTTAGCTCCTGCTTTTTGAAATACTTTTGTTAAAAGAGGCAAAGTATAAGGCAGAATCTGCTCCTATTTTTCCATCTGGATGTTATGAAGACATGATTCAGAGCATCCCTAAATAGACTCCCTGCCTTTTGGATAATTTGTTATTCAAGGAATCATGAACTATTCTGGGTCAACTTCTCTTAAGGCATTGTTTCCCCACTGTGCTCACTTAAGCAAAATAAGTTCAGCTATGTCTATTATACAAAATACTTTCCTAGACAAAAAAGAGATATTCTAGATATACTATGCAAAAATCTGTGATACAATCTAAGTGCACAAAACGTTTAGGCTTTTACACTAATTCTCATTTCCTTTTTTGGCCTGTTTTTTCTTCTGCTTCATAACACATCATCAGATTGTCTCTCTAAATCCTTGATTGTTGAATAACTAAAATGTATGGTATCTGGAAGACAAATGGACCTTTCAAGTCTAAGTTAAAATGTTCTTTTCACCCACCTATGTACATTTAAGCCTCAGACCAACATGCTCTCAGAAAGATCATCCTAAAATTGGCTTTTCCACAGTTGTCACTATTCTAAATTTTCATAGTGTTAACATTTTATGTACATCTTCTCAAAATCTATTTAATCACACTTTGCTCACACCACTCCCTTTCCTACATGCATAACTCCTCTACATTTCTTTATGGTGTTACTTCAACAACATCACCATCTTGGAACCAGATTTTTCTTAAAAATTTGTCTACTAAGATCGTTAGTTCCTTGGTTCTGTCAACTGGACATTAGTAAAGCACATTATTATATGTACATGTCATTATACATTAATGATATAGAGGTTCTGCCATTGGAAGAAAAGCCCTTGTTAGTAGGCTTTATTTTTTTAGAGCTGTTTTAGAGTTACAGTAAAATTGAGTGAAAAGTCCAGAAATCTCTCATTTACCCCCTACACTTACATTTATGCATATCCCCCTTCATTATCACATTCCCCACAAGAGCGCTACACTTGGTTACAACGGATGGACCTGCACTGATACGTCATGACCATAGTCATGGTTAACATCAGTTCATTCTTGGTTTTGTTCACTCTGTGGGTTTAGACAAATGTATAATGATGTGTATCCACCATTACAGTATCATACAGAGTATTTTCACTGCTGTAAAAGTCCTCTGTGCTGTGCTTGTTCATCTTTCTTCCCCCACAATCCTAACAACTACTCATCTTTTTATTGTTTTCATAGTTTTGCCTTTTCCAAAATATATTGGAAAAGAATGTAGCCTTTTCAGATTGGTTTCTTTTATTTAGTAATATGTATTGAAGGTTCTCCATGGTTTTACATGGTTTCATAGCTCATTTCTTATGGCACTGAATAATATTCTATTGTCTGGACATACCACAGTCTATTGATCAATATACCTACTGAAGGACGTCTTGGTTGCTTCTCAATTTTTGCAATTATGATTAAAGCTGCTTTAAACATCCACATGCGGGTTTTATTGTGGACATAAGGAACACAATTTTTTTAAGTGATAGGATGTATTGATTTTTCTCAATACCACACAATCTCATAAATTAAAGCTCCCTATAATCCCATCAGCAGAGCTATATAGCATTAATATTTGTTACATTTCTCCCACTGTTTTTTAGTACATTATACTAAACAGCCACACACATACAGACATATTTAATATAATGGGAAGCAAGCTTAATTCTAAGGATTTGCCTATATATTATCAAATATTCCTCAAAAAGGAATTTTTTGTTTTCTATATAATAGTTCCTCATATACATGTATCATAATTTATTAAGTCTATTCTGAAAATGATTACTTATGCAGTTTATGCTATACTGAGCAGCTTTTAATTGAAGTTTGGTCTGTATGTCCCATTATTATTATAATTTCATATATATATATAATTGTGACTTCAGAACTTAAAATATTTAAAAAGATTTTGATGCATACTGACAAATCACATTGCATAAATATTCTGCCAATTTACCTTCCCACCAGGAACTAATGAGAGGGCCCCTTCAACTGTGTTCTGAAGCTATTACTTACTGTCCATCTCTCTCTTCCCAAAATTTAAAAAAAAATTAACAGCAGTATTGAGATAAAATTTACATAGCACAAAATTCAGCTGTTTAAAGTATATAATTCCATGATTCTTAGTAATCATCTATCCTTTTTATAAGTAAGATGAATTTATAAACCCCCAGAATCCCAGAAAATGGCAGGGCCTGACGATGGGTGACAGGAGATCGGTCACCCAGCTGGCTGGGCAGGCAGGGCTCTCTGCAGTCAGGTTAGGGTGCCAAGCGGTAAGGCTCAGTGAGTCAGACAAGAGAAGCACTGTTCTCGTACGGGTGTTTACTGTCCTTCTCATTGAACACCCTTCTATGATTTCGAGTGAGTAAATGTGGATAGGAACAAATGAATTTGAAGGCTTTTAGAAATGAGGTAATGATTGTTATTTGTAGTAGGATCAGTGAAATCAAGTTAAACAAAATTTTAAATGTGTTATAAGTATATGCTAGATTTTTAGGAGGACAGAATAAAAATGTGTAAGAAAAAATATTTAGAGAGTATATCATAAAGCATGAATAAAAACAAACATATTTTTATATATAGAAGAATATATATACTCATAACATTCCATTTATAACCATTTAGAACATATAACGGTAATATAATTTTTAAAAGCCATGGAAAATCACAAAACAGCTATGCTTAATATCTTTATACACAGTATAAGTAATATTATAAAACTAACTCCCTTTTTATTTATTTAAAGATAATATTAAAACTCATTTGTTAAAATAAGCAATAACATATTTTAAGTTCTGGAATCAGAAAACTGAATATTATATATATCAAATGCACATGAATTAATTTATGAGATAAACACAATGATAAACTTAATGCATATACTATAATCATAATTATTATTATGTTGTCTCTTGAAAAAGCAATTCTAACGTTCATTTGGGAGAATAGAGAAGTGAAAATATTGAAGCAATTTTTTAAAAAAACAGAACAATAAGAAGTACTTGTCCTGACAATATTGAAACCCATTAAAAAGTTAGAATAAATTATAGTCAATGCTGCAGAAAATCAAAAGCTGAGCCAATAAGTTAGTGATAGTGGTACCAGTTATTATAGAAGCATTAGAGCAATGTTTTCAATTTGACTGGAGTGTCCCTGAATTTAAGCCTTTGCGGATAGGTCTTACACAGACTTTAATGTAGACTATTACTTTCTACTTGATAAAGTTGGTACTATACATCTGGGATTAAAGAAAAATTATTTAGTAAATTAATGTAGTGTACTTATCAATTGGGAAAGCAATAGATGGAAATGGATCATCAACTTTACACTACATAGCAAAGGAAACTTGATTTAAAAAATTACATTTTAGGTAAAATTATTTTATGTTTGTATTGAAAATAACTTTCAGGTGATAAATATAATGAAAAGCCACAAAGAATCAATATATCCAATTACATATAAAGGCACTTTCTCTACATCGCAAAAGTAAAAACGGGAAGAAAATTTCAACAGCAAAAATAACGCAATTTCAAAAATGCTAGATATCACTAAAATGTAAGACAAAAAAAACGAATGGCTTAGAACAACACTAAGTGGGAAATAAAGGACAGAAGAAATTTAGATGACTTATAGCCACACAGAAATTAGTTTGGACTCTGTAAATTAAAACAGTAATGACAACTTGCCCACATATTTATCAGCAGAGCTTTTACACTTATGATAATGAAGCTGAGAAAGGCATTGTCAAGAGGTCACTCTCAAACCTACCTGAAGAATATGTAGAATGTTGTGACCTTTCTAAAAATGAATTTGACACGTTACCAGAGCCACCTGCCAGTCAATAGGCAAATACCTCTGCTTTCATCTGTGTACACACGGTGGCTGACGACTGGGGTGCACTTGTATCTCGGTCCCTGCCCTCCTGGGACCAGCAGTCTGTGGAGGACAGGGCCTTCACTCAATGGTTCCGCTTAGTAGAATAAACTCTAAGTTAATAACCTCTTAGAACTATTTATGCTAGCAAAATAATACAAGCAGTTTAAACACCCAATGATAAGAAAAAAGATGTTATGATACCTCTCTTACAATGTATGATACAGATATTGAAAATCAAATTTGTGAAAAATATTTTAAAGCATGAGGTGTAATCGTGGTTCAATATTAAGTGAAACGGGGATTCAAATGAAAGTATTTGGTATACTTTAAATGTTGTGACCACCTTTCTATCTATACCTATGTATGTATATGTCAAGATTGAAAAAAATACCAAAATTTAAAGAGACTTGGGTGACCTCCTTGATGTATTTTAGTATATCAGTTTATTCATTTCTTTATCTATGAAGTTGGTAAAATACAAATACTATTTACCTTGTAAAACTCTTCCAAGAATTAAATAAGTGAGGCAGTCATTTAGTGCTTCCTACAAAATGTGGCCTATAAAAAGTACTCAGTGATTTTAATTCCTTTTATGTTTATTCTTCTTTTTACCTTTGGAAAATTCAGAGAGGCTGCTCTGCTTCATGGGACCCAGGGTTGCAGGACTCTCATGTTCTCATCTCAGCTCTTTCTATCTTGTTGTGAAAGTAAATTCTGTCTTTGGGAGGCAGTCGGTCTGTTAGTTTTTGGTGGTGTGGTAAGCTTTCGTCTTTTTCTATCATATTATGTGTTGTTTTGCAAACAATTAATTTGGAAGTCAGGAACTGTCATGTTTAGACTGCCAAACAATTGATCTTGAAACCAGTCTTGATCAGACAGAAACCACATAAAACTCCCATTCGTTTATCTTCAGTGTCTAAAGTAATCAACAGTAGCAAGTTCATTGTTGCTGGTCTTTCTGTGAGCTCCTGTCAGGACCAACCTCTGAATAGCCTGAGGCAGCTGCACAGGTGTTAGCTGTACCAGATCTTCCATTGAGCTAAGGAAACTCATCTTGAAACGGCTCAGGAGCACTTGCTGACCAGGTCAGTTCTGGATGGAGTCCAGCAACCTGCTTTACACAGCCAACCCTGTGGGGGAGGTGGTGTGCTAGCCAGTTAAAGAGCCACTGATTATAGGTGAGATTTGCAAATTCTTGTGATGCAAGTTAGTTTTTCTGTTGTTGTTGCTTTTGTTGCCTGCCTAGTAATCTGGAATCAAAATGATATCTGTAGGAAGAAAATGTCCCTTTTTATATGCTGGTGAATTTAGAAAAAAAGTTTTCTTCATCATGCAAATCAAAATCTATTTAAATCATAAGCTCTGAAATGTATTTAAAACCTACGGCTACATCGGAAAATTATATCTCTTCCTTATTTGAATTTAATGTAAACTGATCTTAATTGTTTTTGCATAACCATGGGTAACAGATTTTTTTGAACACAGAATGGTAAAAATCAGCAAATATGTCAGACAAAGCGCACACTAAAGGAAACGCTGCAGCATGTGTGACAGTTATAGAGGAATTGCTGCTGTTTTCACCCTTCACACCAGAATAATTCTTTCAATATTTACCTCCCATGTGTAGAGAGGGAAACATATGGGGCTTTACATAATCGTAAGCATAAACAGGTGGCTACTTAGGTACATTTAATTTGCAAGCACCATCAATACTGAACAACGCAATCAGCGCCACATGGCTCCCAAACTCTCCACTAACATTCCATTAGCAAAATTAAGATCATTAAAACAGAGGGAAGGTGTACTCCTCCCTCAGTTGGCTTCAACTACCTTTCAGAGCCATGAATAAAACATATTTTCAAAAATGCCTTGGCATTTTGCTGTTTCTTTTGTTCAAGGGAACTTCAGCAACTGTGTAAAATGCATACCTTGTGAATAACTACAAGCAGCACAGTATTTGCATTTTAAAAGTGCTTACATCTCCCTATAATCTGCTCATTATGGGCATAAAATTATGGTGGTTAAATTCTAAGCAATTAATCAAAGCATGGGGTCAGACACACTCTTCAAAGCAACCTGGAAATGTTTCCCCAAAGGCAGTCCACCTAGAAAAGTCACCTGAGACCCATTTCCATATGCAAACACTTTGGCAAAATCTATGGAAGACATGGTTGCTGGAATTTGTTTACTCAGTCTGTGTCAGACACTGAATTGTGGATTCTATATAGTTTATCTTATCTAATTTGATCCAATCTGGGATGTCTAGTTTATCCTCTTGGCCTTATAGGTACTAATCTCTCTGATTTTATAACCATCCTACAATGGCCCGGAATTCCGGAGTTTTAAAAAAATTGAGGAAAAATAATAAGCATTAATTCTTTTTTTTTTTTGGTGCATGTTATATATTGTTTTCTATGTACGTTGCATTTATTAACTCATTTAACCATCACATTGATTTTGTGATGTATATGCTACATTTTTTTTTTCATTTTACAGAAAAGGAAATTGTAGCCCTGAGAGTTTAAGTTCTCAGATTTACACAGTGAGGAAAGGGCTGAGGCCAGAATTAAACCCAGACTGTCTGAATCCACACTTCATACATACTTTTAACCTTTCACTTTTCTGTTGGGACATTTGTGTGTTGCTGGCCCTGAAAATTCTATCACCTAAAGTCACCAGGACTGGGAGTATTAAGTCTTGTATTTTGAAGGTCCTCTTAACAAAGCCTAGTGAGAGATTTGGGGTATGGTCTGTGGGGTTTCTTTCCCAGCCCGATGCATCTGTGTCTCTTCCTGTAGTCCAAGTGACAAGGCTCTGAAGAACTGGAGTCCAGGGATTGTACACCTGCCACGGTTTATGAGAAGAATCTCTTACATTCTCCCTCCTCATCCTAGGTTTATTACTCATTCTCATCACTTGAGGGAGAGAAAGCTCAAACATAAACAAGTCAGCATGGCAACTTTATTAACAAACTATGATTATAACAGAGATTTAGACAGAGGTACCAAATTACATCATTTGATTTCAAGACCTAACATTATTAGTGTAAGTTATTTGTTGAACATCCCAAATGTGCTAGATATCGCAGCATCACTTTTTTCAAGGAGTTTAAATGTTATGTTAGTTGAGAAAGGTATTTTTTAATGCAATAATTGACCGTGAGTTAAAAACAAATTGGTAGGTTTTATGACTTATTTGTTTTACCTCTAGGTAAAAGAACTATTAAAAACTCTTTATAGCTAGTATAGACCATTCTGATTCCATTATAATTGTAAAGGCATTTAAAAGTAGAAATTCTACAGCCTCACTTTGTGCCATCTCACATTTAAAAATGGCCACCATCTTTGATATGTCTTCTCCCATCCCAAATACTCAATTAGATTGCCATGCAAAATTTTGTTATTATGAATTTGACTTTTCTTCACATTCCTTATTTCTGATCTTGGAAACTCTTCTCTGAAGACCGTTGGAATCACTGATTAGTTGATGATGTTCGATAATCATGTATTTGACTCTGAGAAATCTGGAGAATTTTCTCATAGCATGAACATTGTTAGTACATTATTATGTACTTATAGGTTATATATAGGTTATAGGTTATAGGTTATTATAGGTTATATATCCTTTGCTCAAAGATTTTGAGGTTTTTGCTTTGATACATTATTTCACGCACCTCCATTTCAATCTGAAGTTGAATAGAGGGGCTTGAGCTAGAATTTCTAGTAAAAATACTGGATTTGGCATAGTTTTGAAGAAGATTTTGTAGGATATGCTGACCTGAGAATAGTCTTGGGAATATAACAAAATGATAGAAAAGCTACAAGAAGCATGTGAAATGAGAAATACATATAGGCAAGTATAAAATAATAAAGCTTTTTAGAAATTTGATTGCAGAACAAACAGTGCAATTTTTTAAGAGACGAAGCAAACACAAAAATAAGTGAGACACACTTTGCTCTATTGTCAGAGTGACAAGACGCGTAATTAGAAATATGGAGTGGTCTGATTTATCTCCAAATCTTCTTCACATGCCTCAGTGCATTAAAACTTTCAAACATGCCTCGCAAATACATATGTATGAATTTAAAATTGCGTGTGTATATTTGATATATATTTGTATCTCAAGGGCAAATTTCTTTACGATGGCAGTGGATGAGAATCCATATTTTTGTAAATTTGTGTTAAAGGAGATTCAGCCACTTGAATTTTTTATTACACTAGAGTGCCATTATTTTACCTTACAATATGGCTAAGGAAAAGCTTGAATGGGAGTAGAAATGTCAACTCTGCTGTGTTTTTGTCATTCTTGTGTTTATATTAGTTTTAATTCTAATACATGGTTTTCTTGCAGGAAGTATTTCAAGTCATCTATCCATTAGTAAGAATTGTTTTATTTAACACTATGATAATATATTCTAGAAATCCACTTAAATGCAGCCAGGTAACCCGTGGCATGTTGAAAGTACATAAACTGGTGTGTGCAGCACTGGCAACCCTTTTGCCTTGCGCAGCCCCCAGGCCTCCTCAGGGGCCTCACCTGCACCTACAGGCGTGTGGCCACCTGACCTGTGAACAGATAAGATTTGTGCCCATCAACATCTTAAATGTCATGAAGTTCACTTTCTTATTAGATTTTAAGTTCTAAGTCATTCTGCATCCAAAAGCATGGTAAACACCCACCTTACAACCATCCCTTCAGCCAATAAAAGGCTAGAAAAAAAAAAACAACTTATGGTTTCAGATAACAGTGAAAGGTTGACATGTATAATTCTGTGATTAAGCCCCTGAGCTTCAGAGAACAAAACATACTTTGTCTCTTACGATCTACGCAATGATGGAGAATTTATGGCACCTCTTCAAACATTCATGTGCTTACCTGTGAAATGTTTGTGTTTTATTTGTAATTACTTCATGTTGCCATTATAAAATTAAATTATATCTTACATATGAATTTCCAGCACATTGTAAGTTGCTCATGTTAATTCTAAATATTAATGATATGAGAGAAAGATGAGAATTAGTAGGTAAAGTTCACTCTAAGATTACTTGTTTCAGAGATGGAGGGACTATATTTGCTTAGAACTGGGAAAGCAAGCTAAAGATTAGACTAGGAAAAAAAGACTATAAATTCTTTATAATGCCCTCATGCTATGTATATGAAATAATATTCTGATATACAGTTAGAAATTTTAATTTAAAAAATTACTCCCTTCTTGGGTAGGGATTGATGAGATAGAGAAAAAGGTATAAGAAAAATCTGATGAGCACGAATTACGTAGAGTGAACCAGGAAATTATTCTTGCTCTTCCCATACTGGAGGGTCTGGAAACGCTGATCCATGCCAAGGGAGGACCACCTCTAGGTGCATATATATATTTTGTAAGCTGGAGTAAATATGGTTTCAATAGCAATGTCTTTGTAAGCCATGCCTGTGATAGGGAGGTAACCTGCCTGGTGGCAAGAGCATAAAACTCTTATTTGAGAGCCCCGAATATGAAAACCATGGCCACTTTCAGACCCTTCAGTGACAGCGTTTGTTTTACTGTCCATAAGTGATTATTGTGAGGAAAAATGATGCAAATGAAAACAATCATTCAACCTCATAAGTATCTAAGCTAATTTTATTTGTTACTATTACTAACAATGATTGCAGATCATTAACAATTAGTTAAAAATATAAACTCCCTGAAAATCTAAGATTCAGAGTCAGGATCTTACATGCTAAATTCACTTATTGACTAATTTTCAACAGCTCAATTTAATGCAGTTTCCTGTAATTTTTCTTTCTCAAGTGACATGCTCTTTGTGAATAATTTCTTGCAATGTAAAAATAATAATACTATCCATTTTAATAGGTGACAATAAAATTTGGAAATAGAAATCTGTTTTCTGTGTTTTAACTTGTTTTATGAAGACTATATATTGGCTTATTTTATAATTACTTTCACAACCACTCGGTTCCTGAAATGTGTTCTGTTTTTCTTTGGAAGAATAACAAATCATATTTTCTTCAGTGAAAAAGTACCATACTCTTCATGAAAAAGATGCAGTATTGGTCTAATTTAAACCTGATTAGGCTTATGGTGCTTTGGTTTATTGTGAAATTGAAGTTGCTTTATGACTATCTAGATATATGCCCTAGTGTTTATAAGAAAAGACTTTTGGATTGCCTATAATAGTATATGAAGAAATAAGTTAATCAATTTTTCTGCACTCTGCCACTTACTATGCTAAACTGTGTACTTAATCATTTTCTAAGGTAAAACACACAGATATAAAGATGGATTATTTTTGCAGTAGAGACATCCAACAAGACAGTGCTGAAGTGTGTGATTAACTTGAAATAATGGTAGCCCTTAGGGCTTCAGGCTTTTTCTACTTCATAACATTTTAGGTCTGTTATTACCTTAGGTGAACCCAATTCCCCAGGAAAGAAGATACTAAATTAATTTTCTGTGACTTATGTCATCAATACAGCTAGGAGAGAAAAACAAAAACAAGCTGTGTTTCTCCACTATTTATGAGATTCTAGGTAGCTATTTTTTAAAATTTATTTCACGAAAACCACTGAATTTTCTATACCCTGATAATGATTGTGGACCCTTACATGTAAACCTTCACACACAGACAAACGAGATTAAATATCGTGAGAATGTACATGTGCACACACAGGCACACACACACATTTTATTTACTGTGGAGAATTCAAGAATACTACTTTATTCGATTTTCCCCTGATGCAAGACATAATAAAATAAGAAGTTCCTTCAAAGTAAATGTTTCTTTGTCTTATAGTCATCAAGCACACTAGCAGTGGATGAATGCTTTCAATTTCTATAGGTTTTTAGGACAAATCTCACATGCTACCTTCCTCATTCCTGCCAGGACTGCGTCACCCACACTTTTTCAGGAAGTTTATATCTAAAAATAACAAAAATCTTATATTTTTTTGTTTGAGCCAAGATCAACTACAAAATTAACTGACCATAAATCCTTGTATAGTAAACCAAAATATACATAAAAGTCATTATAACTTGGCTGATAATGGTTTGATAGAGAGATGGACTTGGTTGAAATGTATATGTTGAGTAAAACTAATAAATGACTTCTCCAAGCTATATCAGTCCATTAAGTTTGTTAAAAAATACATTGTCTTCTTTGTGCATGCTAGTATATAATATTATCATTAATTTACTTTTGGGTTCAGAAAGCAATTACATAATTTTCTTTTATTTGTATTTTCTCTGGAATTTATTAAAATTTATGCAGTAAATAGATTCTGAAACTTCTACAAAGAAGATGTGCTCATTACATCAAAATAACTCAAAGAGAAGCAAAATAATTCAAAGAGAAGAATTAAACACTTAAATACACAACCATAAAAAGATGCACCTTACGTAGTAAAATTTACTGTATTAGTGACTATTCTGGTAGTATTAGAGAAAACATTTCAAATGGTGAAACTATGACAAAATTACAGAAAGAATGAGAAGAAAGAATGAAATGTAATTGAGAGTATTCATTCAATCCAGAACTACCAAACCTGGTATTTTCCAAGGAGAGTTATGTAAAGTGCTAATAAAGCATGGTGTGTTATACTGTGATTTATTAGTGGATATTTTACCAAGAGTTCTTTAAACAAAGAAATTTTTAAAAAGTTGATTGCTGTTTTCCCTTCTTGTCAGTCACAGTGTGTCTTAATTTTCTGAGAAATATTAAATTAATTTGAAATATCTACATTATTTTTTATTGTGGTAAAATATACATGGTCTAAAATCTGTTGTTTCAAAGTGTACAATTTGGTGTCTTTAAATTCAGTCACAATGTTGTACTGCTATCACCACTACCCAGATCTATGTTTACTGTTGTTTTTGTTTTGGATGAGAAATTTCAACTGTTTTTATTTTTATATTTTTAATCTCCCAAAGCATTTTTTATTGTTGTTCTATTGGAGTTATCCCAATTTCCCTCCATTGCTTCCCCCTGCCCCTCTCACCCCCCACTCCCACGGTCAGTCCCCACCCAGTTGTCCATGGGTCATTTATACTTGTCCTTTAGCTGGGCCCTTCCCCTTCTTTCCTCCCTTAGCCCCCACCCCTTCCCTCTCTGGTCCCTGTCAGTCTGCTCCTGTTTCCATGCCTCTGGTTTCATTTTGCTCATTTGTTTGTTTTGTTCATTAATTTACCCATAAAACAGTTGCCTACCAGAATATCTCTTAATTTTGTTGTGTCTAAAGATTACATTTATGTGAATGTTGGTCTAATCCAATCCTCTCATTTAAAAAAAATGAAAAAGTGTTATTTTAAGGGATTAAATGCCTTGCTCAATGTCACACAGTCAGTATCTCACACAGATTTCTCATTTCCAAGAACAGGGCCTTTTCTCTCCCAAGGAAATTTTTTCTGGTCTCCATTTATGTTGCCTCAAGCAGATGGTCTAGTAAGCTACAGACAATTCATTATAATTTCTCTAGAAGAGTTCAGGATTCACAAAAGTATATCTAATCTTAAAAAAAAAACAGATACATTACTTTGAAAAGTTACATTATTCCTGTTTTATAACTCTTTCACTGCAATTTTTGTAGCAAACTTTCATTTCAAGAACTGTCTTTAATTCACACAATTCTGTTCTTAGGTCTTTTTAAGATTGTGGCTGATAAAACTCCATACCATACTATGGAAGAAATTACCAGGACCATTCATATTGGACCAAGTAGACTGGGGCATCCTTGCTTTTATCATCAGAAAGATATGAAACTGGAGAATCTCTTCATAAAGCAAGGTGAGCAAATCATGCTCAACTCAGTCGAAGAAATCAACGGAGAAATAATGGTGAACTGTGGCGTGATAAGGAATCATCAAAATCACTCATTTACTTTGCCTTTGTCACAAGAAGGAGAATTCTATGAGTGTGAAGATGAACATATTTATACTCTAAAGGAGATCGTTGAATGGAAGATCCCCAAGAACAGAACACGAACTGTGAAACTCACGGGCTTTTCAAATAAGTGGGACTTAACGAATCCATTCCCTAAAGGCTTTTATGGTGCTCTGATACTCAAGCCTGTTTATGAAATCCAAGGTGTGATGAAATGTAAGTATCCACTGAGAATGATGCTCTATGAGCAGGGGCACTGTGTGATTTGGAAAAGAGAAAAACTTTAGAGTGAAGCATGGGACTTTGTCCCTGACTTGTCCATTAAGCCCTCTGAGAGTTAGCTTCTCATATACAAATAAGCAAAGAACATATTCACTCCAAGGATCAAATCGAATAATGTATATAAACATATATTGTAAAGTATGTGGTTTAACTAAATGTAAGCTGCTCTGTCTCATACAGACAGATGAAGGTATTCATTTTTACCACAGCTAGTTCAATGTGGTCAGAAAAAAAGCAACTTTTAAAAATAGAACAGATTTGGTTAGAAAGAAACATTCTTGTATGGAAGTGGTCAAAAAGAGGTAAAAATGCAGTGTTCTTAATGTGTCTCTTACTCCTAGTTTTGTGACAACCTTTTCTTCAGCCACCGTCACTGGTAATAAATCTGCCCTACTAGCTGGAAGTTCCTCTGACTTAAGGGAAGCGATGTGACAAATTAATTTACACATAGGCATGCTTAAATACATAATCTTCAGATAAATATTTGCATGTTAAAACAGGAAGAACTAGAGAGAGCATTGTTACCCTAAAGGAATTAATACCTTGAATTTGCAAGACTAGGTACATAATCAGGGCAAGTCTGGAGCAAGGAGTTCTGAGCTTGTAGTCAAAAGGCCTGAATTCTAAGTTTGGATCAATAATTTAAAAGGTGGTGGCTTTGGAAGAGCCAGGAAAATTGTATTTATGCAACAAGTCTAAAGATATTCCTTTGCCTGCCTCTTGAAGTTGTTTTGAGAATAAAATAAGCCCTTGCCAGTGTGGCTCAGTTGGTTAGAGCGCTGTCCTGTAAACCAAGAATGTGTGGGTTCAGTCCCTGTTGAGAGCGCTTAGGGGAGGCAACAAATCAATCTCTCTCTCATTCCCTCTCTCAAGTTAATATGCACTTTTTAAAAAGAAACGAAATGAGATTCTATTCAGGTTCTTTATGGAATCCACTTAAGAACCTAAAGTAGTATATAAAAATATTTGGTCAAAGTATACTCCTCTCTCAAATTCAATATATCTCTGCTCCTATTAATATTGTTGGTCACCCATACAATTACGCAGAAGTTGATGTGAAAATCTGGGTAGGTTTTAGAACTACATATTGAGTTTTGCTACACACAAATATTTAACCACAAGTTGATTAATTCATTTGAACCAGTGGTATAGGTATGGAATCCCTCTCAAATGGTTATTATTTTTTAATATTATAAAAGATTGAGGCCACAGCATGATTATTTTTTAATTGGATAAAAAATGAGGTCACACAAAATTTTAGTACTCACTTTAGTGTTTTGTTAGTTATCCCAAAACATGCAAACAAAATTAATAATTGAGTTTTCCTCAATATTCATAAATCATGGATAGCATTTTCTCATTTTATAATTTGTTAATTTTCTAAAACCACTGGCACCTCCTATCACACAGATGCAAATAAAGGCCAGTCTACAACCTAAGTATCTGAACAAGATGATTACATTTAATGAATTTAAATTAGGGATTGATCAAGAAAGGCTTCTCTGAGGAAATGGCATTTAAACTATGACCTGGAGGATGAGTAGGAGATAGTCAGGCAAACCTTCGGTGTTAATTTTAAATATGGTTTTATTGATCAAATACAGGATTCATAAAAGAGAAAACAAACAAAAAGGGTTTAAATGAAATATTTGTTCCTGGAAATTCTTGGGTATACTCCTTATTACAGGCCTGAAACCCCCTTAATTTTCATATGCATTTCATATTTCTTCAAAAATTATATATTTTTAGAAAATAGATATAAATAATTATCCAAAATCTCTAATTACTGGTCTCATATTAGTCATAACAAAATCCATGTGTGCCTTTTACAGGAAGATGAAATTCATATTAGTGTAAGAAATGGAATGCAAAATATTTCTAATGAAAAATTACATCAGTTACTTAAATTTGTTTCAAAAAAAGAAGCCTTTATCATTAAAACCTTTTAATGGTGTTATGTTTTGAAGTATAGGTTAATAATTTTTTCTTCCCTACCTGAAATTTTAAGGGTTGGAAGCTGCATTCCCCTTAAAGAGAAAAAACACAGTGGCTTCCAAAATTTGAGGGTACAGTTTTTGCTCAAATATGACCTGTTAATTTACTTATAAACAGAAGCCTGACATACAAGCAGAAAGGTGGTATTAGAAAGGTAGCATATAGATACTGTATTATAGGTGGGAACTGGGCAGCAGGAAAAAATGTTTGGGTGAAAAATAATATTTTATTTTTAAAAATGAATCCAATCTTTACCAAAGTAAAAAAAAAAGTCAAATAGTGGCAAAAAGACATAACAAAATTGTCAGCAAACTTTCTGTTCTTGATCATTTCCTAATTTCCCCCATATTCCGCTACTCCCGTATAACTCCTTTAAACTCACTGTCCTTGCTTTCCTGTATTTGCACTTACTTTTCCAAATCATACAGGGAATTTGCTAATTTTCAAGCCATTGATTTTCGACAGTAACTATCTACCATGGTGATGAAGATTTAATTCTCTTATATTTCTAATTCCTCTTTTCTTACCCTGTGCTCTCAGTATATGGTAAATTATAATTAATATTTTCTTTATTGTGACAATACACTGCTGAATCAAGATGTGGGTAATTACTGTAATTCCATTTTGGTTTTCTGTAATGATGACCTTATTGTTTCATGCTTATTTTTTTAAATCCTCTCCTAAACTGTATACTGTTCTTTAACATCTCTGAAAAAAAAAAAAAAACTTCCAATGCAATTTTCCACAGAGACCGAACTATCAGGGGATCTACTTTTTCCTATTATGTTTCCCCCTGTAAGTATTCCTCTTGGCCCCTTCATTCTCATGCTCTAACTAGCACTTGTTGCTCTCTAGACCTGTACTGCACAGACAGCTACAACAAAAACACCAAAAATCGGGTGGCTTATAAACAACAGCAATCTATTTCTCACAGTTCTGGAGGCTGGAAGTCTGAGATCAGGTTACTCCCAAAGGCGAGTTCCGGTGAGGAGCCAGTCCGGGTTGCAGACTCCTGGCTTCTCATTGGGTCCTCACACGGCAGAGGGCACAGAAGGGAAGCAAGCTCCCTCATAATTCTTCTGTGGTCACTGATCCCATTCATGAGGACTTCACTCTATGACTTCCTCTAATTTCCATCACCTACCGAGGGCCTGGTCTCCTAACACCATCACATTGGAGGGGAGGGCTTTGGGGTTTCAAACTATGAATATTGAGGGACACAGACATTTAATCCATAACAATGCTGTCCTGGGATTTATATTTTAAATCATCCCCGAGGTTCCCCTTGGACTTGCTTCTGTGCCTACCAGCGATTTCTGAAATCAGATAACTGCGTTCTTGGTTTTATTACGGTTTTGAGAAGCCCATCCCCTGCTTGCTTCCTGAGATAGGTACAGAAGATTAGTTATTATTTAATTAAAGGACCTGAATATTTGAAAAATCTCCATTCTGTCCTCACATAAGATTGATGGTTTGGCTGCTTTAGAATTTCAGGGTGAAATAATTCTCCTCAGAATTTTGAAAGCTTTGCGCCCTCATGTTCTACCTTCCAGTGTTGCCTTTCAGAGATTACCCATAGTATTCAAAAGATTCACAGCAATGGACTTTGTGGGGGTGGTTCTGTTATTTCACTGTGATGGCAGTTTTCAGTAGGGAAATTTAGGTCCCTCATTTCTGGGATTATTTCTTTGATAATTTCCTGGAACCATTTTTTCCTTTTCTCTCTTTCTGTAACTTCTGATCTCTTGTTGAAGCTCCCATGCTGATCTAGGACTTTTTTCTTCTCTACATTATGTCTCCTTGTCTTTGGTTTACCTTCAGGGAAAATTCTTTAACTACGTTTCCAACTGTTTTAATGAATTTTTAATTTTAGCAGTCATGTTTTTAATTTCCAAGAGTTATTTCTTACATAATTTTAAAATGTTATTGTGTTCTTATTTTAAAGTAGCAATACATTATCTCTCTGAGACTGTTTTACATTTTTTAAAGTTTTCTACTATCCCTTGCATTTTATCTGCCTCTTTCGAGCTTTTTAAGAAAAAGTGTTGGTCTGTCATTCTTGCTAAATGTTTTTCTCAAATCCCAAATATTTTTTTGCTATTTGTTCGTATTTGTATGTGAGACTCTTTTTAATGAACAAGTGAGGCACTATTTATCTACAGTCTCTTCGTTTATGAATTTGTTTCACTTTGCCACCTTTTTCACAGGCACATGTTCACAGACTCAGGTCTAGGGGTCCTTCCTCTGGATCTTACTTGCTTTGACCTGAGAAGAAGCTTCGTGCTGTCTTGTGGAGGTTATGAACTATTGTAGCCCAGTGGGGAATGGCTGAGAGTTTCACCCTTCCCCCACAGACTTAGCCTCACCTCCTCTGCTTTCAAGGTGTTTGTCCCCTGTCCACTTGTGCCTGGTTTCCAGATTCTAGGACCCTGTGCCTCCTGTTTCCTGCAGAGAAAGAGGTGGGAGCGGTGGTCGCTGATGTTTCCCAGGTTAGAGTTGAAGCCTGGTTTTACCCACTTCTCAGACATTCAAATAATTTCCTCGTTTTTGCCACCTAGCTTCTCTTTTACCTTCAGAGGAGCCTCATGCCTCCAATTTGTAGGCATAGGGGGCTTTTGAGGGGACAAAAAAAGCTGACCTTTCATTAGACTTCTAAGGCACATAGGTTTTCCTTTCTCTGTTCTGCCAAATCATTTACCATTCTCCCATCTGAGTTCCATTTTCATTTACTTTAAGGGTTGCAGATAGATGTCTTAGATTCATTGTGCCTTCTCTCTCCCTCTCTCTCTTTCTACTACTGGTAAACTTGAGGGAGAAAAGGGCTAGAAGGCAACATACTTCACCCATAAACTTTACTATTTGTTTAAATTAGTCCCAACCCACAGTTTTACTTGGACCTCATAAAATCTTAAAACTGGTCACCAATATTGGTAAATGAGAATTATAATTTATAAACAATTTTTAATAAAACATAATTTTCAGTAACTTATAAAAACATTAGAGTCAATTTCTTATGCATTTATTTTTATCTTCTTGATGTTTGAGGTAAAGTCAATAGTCAGTATTCAATAAAGCAAATGAATCAATAAATGAAGCAACTTAAATAATTGCTTCTGAATGTATACATTGTGCGGTACAAAGTTTTCATTTAGGTAACAAAAGGGTTTTCTCACCACATCCAGATTTGCTTTATTACAATGAGCTATTCATGAATTTAATATCTAGGGAGCATAAACATTCACTTCATGGCACAAAAGTTGATATTATTTATATTCATATAACAAGTTCAATTTTTATTAGTATGTGTCTATAAAAATACTGTGATTTAACATGATACTTAGATTCAGTGAATACTCTAGTCAGCTTCCATTTGATTTTCCCCATTTAGGCAGCTTATTTATTGCTAATAAATAAGCAATGTTATTGCTAATTTATTATTACAAGTAATAATAAATTATTGTTAATTTTTAATAGTAATTTTGTTGTTAAATGTTATTGCTAATAGGAATATTAAACAGCAAGCAGAGGAGAGTATAGTTTTTACCATCTATATGATTTTATTTATTTTTACACTACCAACTATTAATGTTTTATCAATTGGGATTCTCTGGAGAAACAGTATATATAATGTTACATATTGTTAATATTATATATTCGTAATCGTATATTAACTAATTTATTTACTTTAAGGACTTGGCTCATGCAATTATGGGTCTAATAAGTTTTACATCTATGAGATGGGCCAGAAGGCTGATGCTGAGTCCTGAGGCAGAATTTTTTCTTCTCTGGGAAACCTCATTTTTTGCCCCTAAGGCCTTCAGCAGATTGGATGAGGCTCAGCCACATTATCAGGGGTAACAGAACCCCCTTTATTCAAAGTCGTTTAGTCAATTTACTTAGACGTTACCCACATCTACAAAATTCTTCCACAGCTGCCCCTAGGTTACTGTCTGGTTAACTAACTAGGTACTCAGCCCACTCACCATCACAGACATCAGGGGGGAAAACATGTTGAAGTGTATCATCCAGTATAAGAAATGGCTATTCACTTTTCTTAGCTTTTATAAACCAAATGAAAATGTAAAAGACAAAACAGTGTTACAGATAAACCCATATGAAAAGCCAGTATATTCATTTTAAATAATTCAATTTCCCAGTGTCGTGCCGGTTTCTTTCTTTCTGCTGCTGGTATCAGCAATCCAACAGGCACTTTCTCTATTTCTAAACACAAATAGCAGTAGAACCAGAGGAGAACCATCTAACAAAATGGAAATTCACAGGATAGCTTCTCTTACTGTAATGAAACTAAATAAGAAAAAAATTTCACAGAATAGCCATAAAAAATTGAGGCCAAAGGCGTGAACTATAAAACAAAATTTAATTTAAAACTCTAGAATAAGGCAGAGCTCAGAAATTATTAGTGCATCTAATAATCACCATAAAGAGTGTAATGTGATGCAAATGTAAACAAAACAAATTCACTGAGGAATTGAGAGCTAGAGATGCAATTTATCAAAGCACTTTTGAGAGAAATAAGTACAATTTTGGAAAGTAAATGACAAACTTAGAAAGTGAAAATGTCCAACTAATACATGAATTATTATTGTTGTTAAATAACAATATAGGCAGAACTGGACATTCTGAGGGAACTGCAGTGCTAGAATTTATAAAACTTATTTAGAAAAAAAACACCCTGCCTTCAACACCTGAATAATATTTCTTCAACAGATTTTCAACCCTGTGCTATGAATTCGGGGCCAATTGCAAAGGATAGATCCTTATATGCTAAGTTGAGACTGAGAATATTCTAGAATTAAATATTAACTTTTCCAAGGAAACATACATTGCCCAACACTGCCCAGCTTAAATGTATATCTTTATTTTCTTTTTTAAAATAGTGTGTAACGGGGGTAGGGTTCCCAAAATTCACAGGCAGTTAAAGAGTTGGTGGGGCAGGAAATGCTGAAGAGCACCACGTTACGGTTAACTTTAGCTCTAACTGTAAAGGGGCTTTCCCTGAAAGAATAGGCACCAAGGCAAAGTTTAGTAAAATGACTCAGCAACATTAAGAGGAAACCAGTGCAGACTTTTTTGAGAAAATGGAATGCACATTTTATTTGTTTCACAAGAGCTCCCTCTGAATAACCAGAAAACATACCCAAGCAAGAACAATTCACAGTCACCCAGAAAGAAAATTTGGGAAGTCTGAACTAAGGGTGCATGAGTATATATTATTTTTACTTCAGGTTAGTTTGAAACTGGAAAATTTGTAACAAACACCTCCAGGAATGTCTCAAGTGCTTTGAGTTGCTGCCTTCCTGTTTCTTTATCATTTTGAAGTCGAGATCATTTGGGGGGTAAATTTTCTAATTTAGCTTATGCTCTAGAGCTTGTTTCTTATTTTTCTTTTTGTTTGTTTGTTTTTGTTTTGCTGGGGTGGGTGGGTGGAGGGAGAATTACCTTTTCCAATTGTAAAACCACAAATCCTTGTTTAAACAATGTGTCATACTCGTGACTAGAATTTTATATACCAAAATGTAAGCAATGGTAACATAAAGCTGATAAATGGATAAACAGATTACAGATCTTTTATCTTGTTTTTCTCCCCTCTTGTTTTTTAAATATATTTTTATGATCATGCCAATTTTATTTTATTTGAAAAGCAAAACAAAGAGTGATTTATTTATTTTTCTCTTGGACACATACTTCGATATAGCACAATTTATCATAAAAATTAGTTAGTCCCATTCCAGTTTAAACACTCAGGGTATAATTTCTAAATTCCAGGTAATTTTTAACAAGTATAATTTTTACTTTAACTTTCAACTATAGAGAACATAAAACATGCAAGAATAAATAGAATAGTATTAAAAAGCCAAGAGAGATTTTATTGTACTTTATTAACAGACACGAGAGCAAAGAATGTAACATTTGAAATGATGCAAAGTAATCAGGCAGATGGCGTTGTGAGTTCACTGGGCGTCTGCGGCTGCATAGCAGGTCGCAGAGGAAGAAAAGCAAGTGTTCGGATTTGGATGTCTCTTCGCATTGTGCCGTCAAATTAATCTGCCAAACTCTTAATTTAGTTTGGCCATTCTTAATTTCCAATTTATGGTATCCTCCCGACGTAGTTAATTCTTCTGCTTGGTATTCAAGGAGTTGATCACCTTCATAGTCTTACCTTCGGCAGTTCTCCTGTCCAGACCCCATGCTCTAGTTTAATCTGAGACCAGATTCCATGTTAATTATAACCTGTGTTTCATGCCTCCTGTCTTGACTTGTAATGTCTCCCCATCCTTAATGGCTCAGTTACTGAAGCATCTTTCATAGCTATCTTTTTCTCCATTTCCCAACTAAAATGTGTTATTTCTTTCACTCTTTTTCTTCCTACTGTGGATTTAATGAGCCTTTTATGTCATTCCATTTTCTCTTCTCTTAGCATATCACTTATATTTGAAGAATATTTTTCCTCGTTGTAGTAGAGTTTGCAATAGGCATTTATAATCTAAGTCTACTTTCAAATAATACTATGCATCACTTCCTGTGCAGTACAGATACCTTGAACGAAGTGTTCCCAATTCCTCTCTCCCTTCCCTAATAACATTGCTGTCATTCATTTCATCACTCATGAGCTATAACTACCCAATATACTATTGCTATTATTATTTTGAACAAACTGTTATCAGTTATATCAAGTAAAAGTAGGAAAACTAAAATATTTTGTCCTCATTTATTCCTTTTCTAACATTTTTTCTCCCTTCATGTAGATAATGAGTTTCTGACCCATATCATTTTTCTTATCTCTGAAGAACTTCCTTTAGATTTCTTTCAGGCAGGTAAGAAGCTCTCTTAATTTATGTTTATATTAGAAAGTCTTTCTTTCTCCTTTATTTTGTAGGGTAGGTAAAGTTTTGTCTTTACCTTATCAGCATTTTCCTGCAGAGCCTGAGCATTAAACTGACATAAGACAGGGTAAGAGAAGAAAAGCATACACATTAAGATATTGTACCTACAAATTTACCTGTTTTGTGTGACACGGGAGCCCTTACAAGGAAATAAAGACCCAAAGAAACTGACTTCTTTTAGATAGGGTTAAACAAAGAGATACAGCTGTGGAAAAGTAACTAAACTGTGTGGGGAGGTGAAAGGAAGGCAAGAATTATTGGAACAAGGTCTGTTTGTACAGAATCCTCTTGACCCTCCTTAGTTTCTTTGCACTTGGTGAGGGGAGGACATCTTTTGCACGGGAGTTTTTAATCTCCTTTTTCTAGAAGAAAAGGGGAGATCAGAATGATTTCCTTGCATCTGCTGTTTTTCAAGTACTTTTACCTCAAAATAATCCTTATGCTAAAGTGGTATATTTTGGGGTGGCATATTTTGCCACCTTGACTTTTGCAGGATAATCTCACTGGATAAAGAATTCTCAGTTGGTGTTTTTTCCAACACCTTAAATATAGCACGCACTGTCTTTCTGTTTTCATGGTTTGAAGAGCAGTCTAATGTAACTCTTATTCTTCTTAGATAGTTAAGATTATCTTCTTCTGATTTCTTCAAGTTTTTTCTTTTCTTTGACTTTCTGTATTTTGAATATGATATGCATAGGTCTTGATTTTTTGGTAATTATCCTGCTTATTGTTGTCTAAGCTTCATTAATTTTGGAAAATGTTCAGCCATTATTTAAAATATTGCTTCTCTTCCTTTCTTTCTTCCTTTTCATTACCATTTTTTTTTCAGGCATGTATGTTATACCTTTTGTAATTTCCCCACAGGTCTTGGATATTCTATTCTATCTTTTCTCATTATTATTTCTTTTGCTTTTCAGTTTTGGAAGTTTCTATTGATATGTCTTTAAGCTCACTGATTTTTTTTTTCTCTGCTGTGTCTACTCTACTGATGAACCCATCTAGGTCATTCCTAATCACTGTTACAGTGTTTCTAATTTCTGGCACTCCCTTTTGATTCTTTCCTAGAGTTTCCATCTCTATGCTTGCGTTATCCACTTTTTCTTGCATTTTTTCCTTCAGAGCCCTTAGGATATTACCATATTTTAACTTCTCAGTCTGATCATTCCAAAATCTCTGCCATATCTAAGTCTGCTTTTGACATTTGCTTTGTCTTTTCAGACTATATTGTTTGCCCTTTAAAATACCTTGTAATTTCTGTTGAAAGCTAGACATGATCTATCAGGTAAAAGAAACCAAGATAAAGAAACCTTTAGTATGAGATTTTATATTTATTTACTAGGGATCAGTCTGGGCTTACTCTTTGCTATAGCTGAGGTGTCAGAGATTAAAGTTTTATGTAGTGCCCTTGTTTTTGCCTCCTCTGTTGTCTTTCCTAGAGACCTCCTATTTAAATAGAGCCATAAATGCCATTTTAAAATATTGTAATCCCTATTATTAAATAGAAACCCTGTTGATAGGTTCAGTAAGGTGTGGGAGAGGAAGAGCATCCTATAATCTTATAATTAGGTCTCAGTCATTTAGTGGTTTTGTGCCTCTGGGTATGACCTTTACAAGTGCTTCTTAGTTATCACTCTCTTGCCTCCTTAGTGAGATCAAGTGGATTGTGTGGATTGCAGGTTGGAGCCGGGTGTTTCCCTCCCTGCATGAGAAGGAGAGGTGCCTGGAGTTGGGTAATTCCTAGCCCTTTGTGGGTTAGACTCTGGAAGAAAACCCAAAGTAGTTAGTTTTCTTTTTTTAAGAAGAATTAAATGCTCTGGGTATATTTCAAAATGTTTACTTTTCCCATCATGCTGCTCGAAGCACGAGGGGCTTTTCCAGGAACTTTATCCTGAGAACCTGCTGCGGTTCTTTGCCGTAAACTCAGCCAAGTGTGGGGAAATCCCCCTAAGCATGGCCATCCAGAAATTTTCTCTCTCGAGCTTGTGCATGTTTGGTCTCTAACAATTAGTTAATTACTCTTAAAGCGTTCTTATCAGTTGATGGCTCCAGCAGTGGTTTCTGTTTCCAAAAAACCCACAACTCTCTCTGTTCACCTGTCTCTAGTTTTAGAGGTAATGGTTTGCCTTCAGACCTCAATTCTCTGATGGATCTAAGATGAGCTGTTGATTTTCATTGTATGTGCTATTTCCCTGTGTTGAATCTGCTCTTAAAGCATATGCATCATGATTATTGTTATACTCTAAAATGTCTAGATTATTCTTTTGTAGAAACCAAATGATAAATTATTTATTGCAGTTAATAAGCCATTATGATAAATTACAACCTAAAGGGCCATGTTTTATATAAAATATACAATATATTCTATGATGTATAGCAGGAGTTTTAGCAACAGAAACTATTCCTTTCCAATGAAATTTCACATGAAATTCCATTTGTTAACTGGATCACATCCTTTAATGTTCAACTATGGACATTGTTTTGCAATTATTTTGTATTCATTCAATTTATTTAGGGCCTACTATGTCCCAGGCACCATTCGAAACATGAGAATAGATTGTTTGACAAAACAATCAAAGGCTCCTGTTCCTGTGGAACATATGTTCCAATCAGGGGAGACAAACAATAATCTATAGTAATAATTAATAAGCAAATTATATGGAATGATTGAAGGTGAAGGGTAACATGGAAAATAAAGAAACAGAGCAGGCAAGGGACAGACACAGTTACAGTTTTAATTAAAACACTTTCTTAGTCCATTCATTGGTTAGAACTAAATACCATAGACTGGGTGGCCTATAAACAACAGAAATTTATTTCTTATCATTCTGGGGCATTCAAGATCAAGATGATGGAAGATCTGGTGTCTTGTGAAGGTCTGCTTCCTGTTTCATAGATAGCCATCTTCCCATGGTGCTGTCAGTTGGGATAAGATTAAGAGGGTCTCTGGAGTCTCTTTTATCAGAGTACTAATCTCATGACCTACCCATCTCCCAAAGTTAGCACCTCCCAATGCAATCATTTTGGAGATTAGGTTTCAACATATGAATTTTAAGGGGACAAAAGTGTTCAGTCTATGGCAAGTATTTATTGAGCAAATCTCATTTAAGATGAAGTTAAGTAGACTTGAAACAGAACAAGAGGAAGTGCCATAAATATATGTAGCTAGAAGATTTATCTTTTGGCAATGAAACATGCCATGCAAAGAAAGGGCCTGATTAAGAACAAAGTCAGGAAGGCAGCAGTGAGTTGAGATCCAAGAGGTACCTCAGACTATGGAAAAGGTATTGACTTTTATTCTGGATGAGAGGGCCTGCCCTTGTGGGTCTATAAGCAGAAGAGAGACATGATCAATTTAACACTGAAAAAATTTTGGGCTGGCCTATTCAGATTTAACTGTAAGAAAACTGGTTAGGAAGCCATTGCAGTACATTAGGCAAGAAATAATGTGTCTTAGGTCAAGGTAGTTCTATGTAATGGATGTTAGGTGTTAGAAAAAGAGAAAAGGCAATAATACTTATGAGATCTCTGGGCTGAACAAGGAGAAAGAAGTCTTCAATAACTGAGGTAGGAAAAAAGTAACATATAGAGTAGGTTTTGATTGGGAAGATGAGAATTTTAGCTTGGGCATGTTAATTTTGAGATATCTATTAGATATCCGAGTAGAGATCCTAAGTAGATATCTGGACTGCAGGAGAAATATTTGGCTAGAGATATACTTTGGGGAGTCATCAGCATACAGATGGTACTTAAAGACTTGAGACTATAAAATTGCAGTAGGCGTGAGTGAGGATAGAGAAAGGAAGAGAACCAAGACACATGAAAAGGTGTGAAGGGGTGGGGAAGAGGTGGGTGGTATGTGGATAGACAGAAGAAACCATAAAAGAAATTGAGAAGAATCATAAGTAAGATAAAGAAGTAAATGAGGCAAATATGCAAAGAGGAGAAAGTGAAATCTACTCTGTGAAATGCTGCCAATAAATCTAGCAGGATGAAATAGGCTAGCAAACCATCAGTGTATTTGGTATGGAAATATTGAAAACAGGGCAGGAATTGGAAACAATAACAGCAAAAATTTAACAGAGGTCAGATAGCTTGGTCTGGAAGCTTTCTCTGGCATCAGGAAAGTCTTCCTAAGGTATTAAGACAGTTTCTTGCCCTCAGCACACACCGTGTGCCCAAATACAGATTGAGATCCAGTTCACGTTAGGGTGTCCATGTTCTGATGATCAGTCTGGGAGTCCCAGAAATTCCTCAGCAACATCTATTCCACCAATGTCTAGCTGTCCCCTCAACTGAGAAATAGCATGAGCTTGTCTGTTGCTAGCTCTACAATTCTTAAACCTAGTTCATTTTGATCTAAATAACTGAAATTTTAGAGTTGCTGGAATTACCCTGGGGTTTCAGGAAGTCTGTGGCACCAATCTCAAAAGTTTGCATATGCTAAATCCTGTAAAATGAACTAATAAAGATAAGAAATGTTCTTTTAGCCCCTCTCTCTTTTATTAATAAAAAATTTATACAATTTTTACCAACCTTCAGCCTACAGACAAGCTTCGATTTTTTCTTTTTTTATATTCAAGGAAATAATAGTTTTTTCATTCTGTGTCTTCAAGAATTTTATACACAAAATGTGCAGGTAATATGACACAAAGTATAAAGTTATGGTTTTCAGATGCTACATGAATGGTTAATAATATAAAATATAATAATATAAGTAACATTTTATAAAAAGAAGTCCTATCTTCTACATTATTGATTTTCAAAAATATACAAGGCAAAAAAAAGATATTGACAGAGGGTGCCTGGAGCTATTGGGACACAATGGTGGGTCATGAAAATACTATAAAACATTGTGGTAAGGAGATGTCAAAAAATAAATCATTATAATATTCTGTCAATAACAACAAATAACTTCATTTTTAATGCCTCACAGCAACATTTTGATGCACAAAATGTCATACTCTTTTTTTTTTCAGTCCAAAAGGATATAGTTCGCATCCTCCCCAGTTTAGATGTTGAAGTCAAAGACATTACTGACAGTTATGATGCCAACTGGTTTCTTCAGCTGTTATCTACACAGGATCTTTCCGAAAGGGCCAGTAAAGAGTTCCCCGTAGTGGCTGAAGTCATAGAAGCACCTCAAGGAGACCATCTCCCCAGAAGGATTTTACAGCCTGGGAAAACCATTGTGATTCACAAAAAGTATCAGGCATCTAGGATCTTAGCTTCAGAAATTAGAAGCAATTTTCCTAAAAGACACTTTTTAATCCCCACTAGCTATAAAGGCAAGTTCAAGCGACGACCTCGGGAGTTCCCAACAGCTTATGACCTGGAGATAGCGAAAAGTGAGAAGGAAGCTCTCCACGTGGTGGCCACCAAAGCCTTTCACCCCCCTCATGATGAGCTGTCATCCGTGTCTGTCGGGGACCAGTTTCTAGTGCATCACTCACAGATGACTGAAGTCCTCTGCGAGGGAATCAAAAAAGTGGTAAATGTTCTGGCCTGCGAAAAAATCCTCAAAAAATCATATGAGGCAGCACTGCTCCCTTTGTACATGGAAGGAGGCTTTGTGGAGGTGATCCATGACAAGAAACAGTACCAGATTTCTGAGCTCTGTGCACGGTTCCACTGGCCCTTCAATGTGAAGGTCTCTGTGAGAGATCTTTTCATCGAAGAAGACATTTTGGCGGCTACTCCAGGACTGCAATTGGAGGAAACCATCACGGACACTTACCTACTCATAAGTGACTTTGCCAACCCCACCGAGTGCTGGGAAGTTTCTGTCAGCCGCTTGAATATGACTGTTCAGTTAGTTAATAATAATTTGGCTCAGGATACAGGATCAATTCCAGTCAAGACTCTGATTGAAGAGATCACGGAAGAACAATATTACATGATGCGAAGGTATGAAAGCTCTTTCTCGCACCCCCCACCTCGCCCCCCCAAGCACCCCTCAGTGGGAGAAGCAAAGCTAACTCTGCTGAACGTGGCAGAAGAGAAGACTGTGGGTCTGCCTAAGTCCCCCAAGGTAAGGCTATGATTTTGCAGTTTTCCTTCTTGAGTGTTTTTCTTGAGGCAATTTATTTCAAGTCTCCTCTGAGTTTGTTTTTTGCTTACTTTTCTTTCTTTCATGCCGTATTTGAAATGAGCCTTTCCGACGCACAGTAGATGAATGAACATCAACAGAGCATAAGCTGTTGCAGCATTTTGTGTTTTGATGCTTACCCAGTAAATGTGACAAGAAGTTTATGTTGAATTAGAAATAGCGGGGATGACATTTGAATATGCTGACCCAAATTGCCATTGAATTGGGTTTTAGTAATTAGGCATGTTTGGTAAGGTTACTCAGAAGAAAATCTCTTTTATTTTGAAAGAGCTGTTTACTCTTTCTTGCTAGAGTTATTTTAATACAATACTTCATCCAGGAAATGAGTGTACAAAAACCTCTCTTCTTCTGGTGGGTTACCAGTAGCGTGCATCTATAACACACGTCTTCATTTTGTTTTAAGTGCAGAAAGATGTAAAAATATCTTGGCAGAACAGTACGTGAGCATATGAGCATCTGCCCACATTCTGCCTATCTGAGAATTGGAATCTTTAACAGTTCTATTGAAAAACAAAATCAATAAAATTGCAGACAGTGTGAGATCATTACAGAATCAACAACTCCATAACTACTCTAAAAGTTTTGGTAGGGGAGGGGTTGCAGCTTCATTACTACTTGAAGTTTTTGCCTTGTGAACACTGCCTGCTGAGGGTCTGGAAAGCATTTGCCCTTACAACATGAAGCATGGGTCGTTTATCTGGCCGGCAGTGATTCTACGGCGGCGCGTGGAAAGAGTGCATTCTGGCCTGGCAGATGTTGTACTAGCAGCTTGGGGAAACAAAGCCATTAGTAATACAAAGAGAGATGCTGTGTTTACTATGTATATGCAGGAATAATAGCTGCCTCAGGCTTCAAGAATGTGGGTATGGAACTACTTATAATTCTACATGTCAAATATTGCATCCTCATTGTATGCTAGAGAAATCCAGTAAAGATCTTCAAACTCATCTTCAGAAGAAGGAAGCTAAAGCCAGCTAAATTTTCTTCCAGAAAAACAATTTTGAAGGAGTCATTGTGAGTTAAACAACTGTTCCCAAATAATGTTGATTAACAGGCTTCTGTTCATGTGCAGAGTATCTGGCTTCTCCTGTTAAATGTATTTTTATTGCTGAATTGAGTGATGTGAGACATGGAATGCTGGTGTGTGTTTTACTGGTAAGCAGTAGAATGCTCCCAACCCCAAGGTTTCCATCCCTAAGGTTTAAGAACCTGTGACTATGTTGTATTGGATAACAAAAGAGTCTTTGCACAGGTGCTTAAAATTAAGGACTTTAAAATGAGATTATCCTGGATTATCCAGGTAAATCCACTTTAATTACAGTCCTTAAAAGACTTTTCCCAGTTGAGGTCAGGATCACAGAGATGGGATGACAGGAGAATCATCAGAGAAATGCATTGTTGTTGACTTTGAAGATGGAGGAAAGGAGCCTTGAGCCAAGGAAAGCAGACAGTACCCAGAAGCTAGAAAAGACAAAGCAACCTTCTTCTCCAGAGCCTGCAGAATGGAATTCAGCTGTGCCAACACCTCGATTTTAGCCAGTGAGGGTCATGTCAGATTTCTGACTTACAGAACTCTAAGACAGTAAATTTGCATCACTTAAGGCACCCAGTTCATGTTATAGCAACAACAGAAAGTTAATAGAGGGCATAAAGGTAGGAGGGAGATATAAGTAAAAACTTTTAATAGGGAAATCTATATTTAAGTTAGAACTTGTTTTGTTGTCAAAGTGACTTTTTCTTTTTAATAAATTTATTAGATATGTACCCTTGGAGAACCTAAGGGTACCCTAAGCTCCAGGACCAATTGGAAGTAGGATCTGGAACATAGCCAGAGTGGTTCTTACTTTTCGTCACAAATTGGTGTATTTTCACAAGCTAGTTTTATTCATACGAGGCACACTACTGCTTACAGTTACTGCATCTCATAATTCCATCACTAGGGACAAATATCTTTTTGTTTGATTACAGTTTAAAAAGAGAAGGACTTTGGATCACATGTCCATCTTTTGGTTCAGTCAACTCATTGGCTGCCCCCTAAACAGTCAAGATTAATGGGGAAGGGAATGAGGCCTAGTTGTCTCAAATAATAGATACTGGGATAATATTTGATGACCTGGAGATACAAAAGAATAGATGTCTATCACAATCAGAAATAAAACACTCTAGCCTACTAAGGAAGCATTTGTAGAAAAAGAGATTAAAAATTTTAAAAAATGCCTTTTGACAGAATGTCATATGAAAATGAGTTAAGTGTTTTATTAAGAATCCATTATATATAATATTATATATATATATAAATATTCCTATTATCTCACACCTAGTAAAACAAATATATATAATATATAATATTTCTATTATCTCACACCTAGTAAAACAAAACTAATGCTCTCTTAGACTAAATTTATAGATGGAGGATTCTAGATCAACTCAATAATTCTTAACTAATTCTTCACCAGTAAAACCTCACGTGGATTATTGTGTCTAGTTCTAAGTCCACTTCTAAAAAATAGTGATAAACTGAAGTTTCTTAAGATGTTAAGGGTTGTTTATTAAGTTGTTAAAAGATCCTGTAGATATTTTCATCTGAGGACATATTGAGGGAACTGAGTAATAGTTAAAACTTGAATGACTTGGTACTTGGTAATATTAGTTATTTTACACATTTAAAGAGCTACCAAAAGTACATTTTTTAAAGATCGTATTTATTTATTTTTAGACAGACAGGGAGGGGAATAGGGAGGGAGAGAAACATCAATGTGTGGTTGCCTCTCACACATCCCCTACTGGGGACCTGGCCTGCAACCCAAACATGGGCCCTGACTCAGAATATAACCAGTGACTCTTTGGTTTACAGGCCATTGCTCAATCAACTGAGCCACACCAGCTAGGATGAGACTTCATTCTTATTTTTCATTACAACATTGGTTGAGAGTCAAGGAAAGACAATTTTGATGTAATTGTTAGAACAGATTTATTGTCCCCCAAAATGTTATAGCAGAAGCTAGGAAACCTTAGGTTCAGTGAAGTTGTTGGGAGATTTCTGCTTGGCTGAAACTTTATCAGTCAATTGAAAAGGGTCTGTGATTCTCTATTTATGATTACATAGTTACCTCAAATTTAGTGCAGCAGATAAAGAGCTTTATTTTCCTGAAATCACTTTAAAATGTCAAGGGTACTATAAATTATGTGTTTAGACTTACTAACCTCCTCATTTTCAACAATTTTTCTTACCATGGAAATAGAAATCTGCTTAGTGGATAATTTTTAACTATAAACAAAATATCTGTCGGTTTCTGCATAATCTACTATAAAATTATTGTAACCAATTATATCTTATTATTACAGTGTCATTCTTCCATATATTTCTTCTGATATCTACATTAAAGCTATTGTATGTATGCTTTTGAAGTGATTGGATAGAACATTTTTCTTTTTAATTCTAAAGGCAGGAAACTACCATTGAAAATAAGCCTCTAACATTTTGGGCTGTATGTGAAATATTGCTTTAAATTCAATTTAAAGCAATTCAAAGAACAATTTGTAAGGGTTATTTGAGTTTAAATATTCAAACACACTTAACTCATTAAAATACCTTATTATATATGAAAAGAAGACTATTAGATGCTTGCTTTTTCTTTTCCTGTGGATCATCTAAGAAATTTAGCAATTAAAAATATATAAGGTCAAGTTATAGGAACTAAGATCAATAGAAATCATTGTTTTTCAGGGTAATATTGTCAACTTTTCTCAAGTTTTAGCAATACCTAAATAAGAGAAAATTGACTGTAGTAGAAATTTGAGAATTTATTGTGGGTATGAGCAAGGACAGCTGAGCAAGGCAGATGGATATCAACAGAGATAACAGTACATCTCAAGGCCTAATAACTTCTATACTGAAGGGTTTTATTCTTGTTTTAAAAGTATGATACTTAACTGGGAGAATAATGTGTGGGGTCTAAACAAAGGGATGAGAATATACCAAGGGACCTTTAAAAATGTTTAGGCTTATAATAGTGTGCATAATGTACATTATGACTTTTAATCCAATGAAAACAGTATTTTGAAGTGACTAAATAAACGAGGCTGGGCCTAAAATTGTGTTCTAAATGTGAATTTTTTGGGGTAGACTCTTCTTCTCCAAAGGTTAGTTTCCATGTCAGTAAGTAGTTTCAGAGACTTTGAAAGAATATACACACTCATTAGAGTGTTTGCCTGTCGCAGATATATATGGCTATGACTTCTGAGTGCCACACAGGAGAAATGTAACTTCTGTATTCTGATTAAAGAGCCTATAACCAGATAGAAAAACAAACCTTTGGTTGAAAGATGAGAGATATTCCACTCCTTCAGAGACTGCAACTGGGACCAGAAATCTTGCATTTCACTAACACTGTTTGGTCATTTAATGCCCAAGTGTCCACTTTGCTGCCAGAATTTCTAGATTTCTGTTGGACAAGAACACCCATAGGAGACATTAAGGCCAAGAGCAAGGGAGGCAGTAATGGCAAGGTACCGTGAATTGAACAGAAAACAAACCCTGGACCAGAATTGGAGTGAGGGCTGGAAAAGGCTGGAGGAAAGCAATAGTGTCTGGAAGCTGCACAGAGAACACTTCAGCAGCTGCTGCTGGGCGCTGAGACTTACTTGTGATCCGATGTGACGGAGAGGCTGAGAAGTGGTAAAGAAACCCACACTCTTGGGCTGCATCTAGATCTTCAGAGCAGCAATTTCAGCCTTGTTCATCTCGTGGAACACATCAACTAATTACTAAACTTCTGTGGCACACCAAAAAATACATTTTCTGCTGATCTGAAAAAAGTAGTTATAATTTTGATTCATTTACACTGGATGGCTATTGCTATGCTGGCTGCTGTCTTTTTTTAAGTTTGACAATCTAAGGGAAAAGAGGTCAGTGCTCCTGATGAGATAGGTATTGCGTGTTATAAATTCTTGTGGCACACCAATTGAAAATTGCTGCTTTAAAGAATAGTATTATACACACTCATCTGTCATCTATAGAATTTAGACATTTCACACAAACAGCGTGATTTGTTTATATATGTTTTTAACCTGATGTGGTATAAAGACAGAGTATTTGGATTTATAACCAACTCTTATATCCAATTTCTGCAGACTGGTATCTATCCACTCTTGGTGGTTGCTTTCACATTAGACTTCTGGCTTTTACAAGGGTTAAAATAGTTTTCATTTTCTTAAATGTCCATAACCTAGAAATCCCTGTTTAGAAATGACCGATTATGACGGGAGAATCAGAAGTTTGGAATGTTCGATGCATGGTATTTATTAAGGGAGGGCATTTGAATTGCCAACTCCCAATAATCCCTGTAGAAATTCCAGTGCCTAGAATCAATCACTTGAATGTGGGCTTATAAGATATTTAAGTTCTGTTCTTTGAGCTCGCTGTCTTAAGTTTTATTTTATAAATTTTTAGAAATCTGAAGAGTAGTTGAAGAAATCTAGAGGAGATAAATTCCAGCTAGCTTTCTAATTCCCCAAACAGGTTTATCTGAGTTTCCTATTACTATATTTATCAGTTTGAGTTTATTTTAGAATAAAAACCTTGCCTAAAAATAAAGTGGAAAGACATAGCTCTATATTTGAGCAAGTACATTTTGCTAAACTACCCAGATTCTTGCAGGACAACAATTACTTTCAAATCTTTTGGTGGTATTTTCATCGATGTCAGATCTACAGATTTTTGTGCTTTGCCTTCCAAACCAAATTTCCTGGTGAAATGTTAAGGTGGAAAATGAGTATGGGATGGCTATAAAAGCATGCATAAGGATAGGCTTCCAAAAATCAGTATTTTTTTTCAGATTTAAAAAAGCAGGAAACTTAAAAAAATGTTACCTTGAAATAGAAAAGAGTAGTTAGTCAAAATGAACTTTGAATTTAATTAATTCAATAAATATGGGTCCATAATTAATTAATTCAATGAACTTCAATGTAATTAATTGGTATGTAACTTAAAATGTTATGGGACTGTAAGTTGTCAAAGGAAATTTTTCTGAAACATGGCTTCCACTATTAGGGACCCATATCGACGTAGGTTCCTTCTTTTGGAACACGGGCAGTTGTTGTCGTGTGAGTATGAGGAGGCAGAAAATCATAAACTGAGAATACTGCACTGATGAGGGATTGCTCTCTCTATTTCTATCCACTGCACTTATTTAAGTGGCCAGAAGAAATTATAGTCTATGTTTATTTGTGATGAGAAGGTATAACTCTCCCTAATGCCTGCAAGTAGAGAGAAACTGGATATTAGTTGACAATATAAGGGCTACTATGTCTTAAAAACTTAATCACATTTAATCCCCCATATTTCTTGTCTCTGCAAATGCCACCATGATTTACTAAACCAGACATCTAAAACCAATCCTGTTATCCCTCTTTCCATTTATCGATCATTAAATCCTATAAATTCTACTTCTTTAGCAACTCTTGAATATATGCTTCATTACTTCAGGTTTTCATGACTTCTGTTATGGATTATTGAGAATGTCTCTTAACTAGTCTTTTTACTTCTGGTCATACTATATTCAGATATATTATTCACACCACTGATGTACTGATCATTCTAAAGGGAAAATATTACTGTTTAACTCTTGCTAAAAATACTTTGTATTTTCCTTTTAATTTTTTTATCATCTATCCCTTGTTTATTTCTCAATGTTTACTCTATTTCATACCTTACCTCATATTTGTAATTCAGTCATACTAAATTTGCCCTTTGCAAACTTTATTCTCTCCTGAGTTCCCAATCATTCCAAATCATTTATTGGAGGCTTTCTAAATCCTAAAAGACAAAATTTATTTCATTAAATCTTTCCAGTGTCCCTATTAGTCTTATTATTAATTCTAATTTATACACAGGGAAATGGAGGCTCTGGGAACAATTGAGCTACCCAGAATAATTGAGGTAAAAGAGCTACCCAGTAAGTGCTAGACTTAGAATTCTAAACCGTCTTTTACCCTTTATCTAAACTACTCTGTATTGTTACTTACTCTAAAAGAATTTCTTTGGCACTCTTCTACCTCTCAACCCCCAGCTCACAGTCTGTTCTGTGTTTGGTGCTCCTAATTTGGGTTTCTCTAACGGCTCTTTTATGTACCTATTGTACTAATTGGACTCAATACTTCTTTAAGCCTAGGAATGTATATTTGTATTTGCTACAGAACAATGAATGAATGCTTGTGGGAAGAAGTAAAGAAATGGGGAGGAAGAAAGAAAGGGAGAGAGGGTCTTGGCTAGTGGTGTTCAGCCAGTTGGAGCATCATCCCATAAACTGAAAGGTCACGGGTTCGTTTCCTGGTCACAGCACATGCATGGGTTGCAGGTTCAGTCCTGGTCCTGGCTGAGGCAAACAGTTGACTTCCTCTCTCTCTCTCTCTTCCCCTTTCTCTAAAATCAGTAAGCATGTCCTCAGTTAAGGATAAAAAAAACAAGAAGGAAGAAAGAAAAAAGAAAGGGAGAAAAGAAGGACATTTAACTTTACTTTTCTCTAAATAAATTCCTTTACAGTCCATGTATTTGAAAAAGCCTGAAAATGTCACATTTTTAGATAAATTTTCCAGACTACTGGTTTGTAATACTTCTGTGTGGAATATTCAATTTTTATGCAGCTAAACCTGTTAACCTTTGCATTTATTTTTATTGCTTTTAAACTTATCCCCATTCCAGCGATTCAATACATGTTCATCAATTCTGTTTTAATTTTTTTAGAATTTGAATTTATGTATGTACTTAATATGTGCAAATGTGCAAACATGCTGAGGTAAATACATGTATATGTGTATACATGTGTGTGAATCTATATACTATATATGTATTATATACTACTAAATCCATCTGAACTTTATTAAGGTAATTCTAAAATATCAATATAAGTTATTAAGTGATTCCTTCCAATTTTTCATGCTTTATCACATAATATACTTCTCCATATAACAGTTTGTTTCTGAGTTATTGATTCTTTTTTAGTTATCTTTTATTTTATTTTTGAACTAAAAACATACCTTTAACATAAGATCCATTATTATGTGTTTATATATAGATATGCTTTTTAAGTGGTTTTATAAGTAAGGCATGTTATTTTAGGAAATAGAAAAAAAGAAAGAATAAAAAGAAATCACCAGTAATCTCATCACATTACTATTTTGTTTTGTAAATATTTCCATTATTCATTAACATAGACTCAGGCACACATACATGTATGATTCTGTATGTATCTGCATGTGTGGTGAGTGATATGTGGACATATATCCACATGTATACATGTGTGTAGTTTAACACATCATTACATTTGACTCTTCAATCTCTACTTTTATTTTACATCTTTAGCAGAGTTTAGCTTTTTATTGAAAGTGTTATGAAAGAGGTTTAGTCAAAAAGACTGAAGCCCATGTCATCATCAGACATGTCAGATTATTTTTCTTTGCTTCTAGTTTCTCCTCCTTAGTTGGGGCAGCAGTGGTGGAGGGGGCAGTCCCCCCCCCCCCCCCCATGGTGCAGCACCACCTGCTGGGGCAGGTCCAGCCCCTACATTGTGGATAAGGCTCCCAATGTTGACATTGGCCAGAGCCTCTGCAAACAAACCTGGCCAGAAAGGCTCAATATTTACACCAGCAGCTTTAATGAGGGCACTGATCTTGTCCTCGGTCACCTTCGCCCCATTGTCCTGCAAGATAAAGGTCAAGTAAATGCAGATGGAGGCTGTGGTGTGGGCAGGTCCTTGGTGCGTTGCCAGTCACTAGATGAACTGAGGGCTTCAACCCAATGTGGTCTTAGTTCCCTCAGAAGGACGGAGCACCTTGGGGTCAGCTGGGGAAAGTGGCTCCACAGTGAGTTGCTAGACTGTCTATGCAGAACCCGGAAGGTAAAGGTCCCACAATCCACGCCAAGAACATTAGGCACTCTTGCATCTTGCAAGCCAGAAGCAAGTGTTCTTCAATCGCTAGGACATTTTGCCTCACCTCAGATCAAGAAAAAAAAAATAGGTTAAGAAGTTAACAAAGTGAGGAAAGAACATTCGTTTTTTGGTATTAATCATATCCTGGAAATTTCTTTGTTTTTGTTGTTGTTCAGTTACAGTTGTTCAATCTTTTCCCCCATTGCTCTCCCCTGCCCCCATCTCCCCCACCACCATAGTCAATCCTTTCCCCCATTGTCTGTGCCCATGAGTCCTTTATTTGTGTTCCTTGACTTGTCCCTTCCCTTTCTTTCTCCCATTATTCCCCTCCCCACTCCCCTCTGGTCCCTGTCAGTTTCTTCTTTATTACCAAGTGTCTGGTTCTATTTTGCTCATTTGTTTGTTTTTTTGATTAGATTCCACTTATAGCTAAGATCATGTGATATTTTTCTTTGACTGCCTGGCTTATTTCACTCAGCATAATGCTCTGCAGTTCCATCCATGCTGTTGAAAAGGTTAGCAGCTCCTTCTTTCTTTCTGCTGTGTAATATTCCATTGTGTAAATGTACCACAGTTTTTTGATCCACTCATTTACTGATGGGCACCTAGGTTGCTTCCAGCACTTGGCTATTGTAAATTGTGCTGCCATGAACATTGGGGTGCACAGATTCTTTTGAATTTTTTTTTCATAATTCTTAGGGTATAGTCCCAGTAGTGGAATTACTGGGTCAAAAGGCAGTTCCATTTTTAGTTTTCTGAGGAAATTCCATACTGTTTTCCACAGTGGCTACACCAGTCTGCATTCCCACCAATGGTGTACTAGGGTTCCCTTTTCTCCACAACCTCACCAGCACTTGTTTGTTGATTTATTAATGATGGCTATTCTGACTGGTGTTGACGTGGTATTTCATTGTTGTTTTAATTTGCATCTCTCTGATGGCTAGTGATGTTGGCCATCTTTCCATGTGTCTATGGGCCTCCTTGGAGAAGTGTTTGTTCAGGACATTTGCCCATTTTTAAATTGAATTGTTTGTCTTCCTGGAGTGGAGTCATGTGAGTTCTTTATTTTTTTAAAGATTTTATTTATTTATTTATTTATTTATTTATTTATTTATTTATTGCCAGAGGGGAGGGGAGGGAGAAAGAGAGAGAGAGAGACATCAATGTGTGGTTGCCTCTCGCACGCCCCGCACTGGGGATCTGGCCCGCAACCCAGGCATGTGCCCTGACTGGGAATTGAAGCGACGACCATTTGGTTCCCAGGCTAGCACTCAATTCATGGAGCCACACCAGCTAGGGCTCGTGTGAGTTCCTTATATATTTTGGAGATCAAACCCTTGTCTGAGGTGTCATTGGCAAATATGTTTTCCTGTGTGGTTGGTTCCCTTTCCATTTTGTTGTTTTCTTTAGCCATGCAGAAGCTTTTTAGTTTTATGTAGTCCCATTTCTTTATTCTTTCCTTCGTATCCCTTGTCCTAGGGGATGGATCAGTGAAAATATTGCTGCATGGGGTATCTGAAAATTTTGTGCCCATATTTTCCTCTTATCCCAACACTATGGGTAAAGAAAACTTGGATTTTTCTTCTCCGCTTCAAGTTATGTGGTGAGGCCATCATATGATTCACTTGGAGCCTTTGACATTGGGCTGTGAGAGTTCAAGAAAAATAGAAACTTGTGTTTGCCCCATGTCTACAAAGTCTAAAGGCAAGAGACTATTACTGGAGTTTCTCCCCTTTGGGGTTAAGCTATATTGAAAGTAAAGTGCCCTTTCATCAATGGTGGAGCAAATGTATGGGTTCCCAGGAGACTACAGGTGAAGGAACCATAACCAATAAATGTATTTCCTAATGTCCAAGAGCTGAGAGTGAGAGTTGGAAGTGGCTAGCCTTAGGCAAGTAAGCTACCATGTCTTTCCCAGGTGGGATGATTTTCAATCATGCTGCAGAAGCATTCCATGAATGAATGGGTGAGCTTTAATATCTGTACACCAAATTACAGTGACATCAGCAACCCAAGAGCATTTATCCTTTTTCTCTGTGCTGGAGAAGTAAAAAGGAGAGGTTAGCGAGTAGGGGAAGGAGATGGAGAAACCTAATAATCAAGAAGTTAAATATATTTTCTCTGCTACAGATTCGGGAGCTTCAGGAGTGTTTAAGTTACTACAGAGAGAAGTCAAAGTATGGAAGGCCTTTGAGCTTTGGTTATTATACTAAAATGGCCTAGAATTAAGTGACTATTATACAAATATGGATTTTAATGGACTGTTTCTTTACTAAAGGCTTTGGGATTTCCCCAAGGTTTTATACAGAGTTTGAACAACCACAGATATTTGAAGGGATATAAAAGAGAAAGAATAAGTTAGTTTCTTCTTATATCCTGTCAGGTCCAACTTGCTCAATGACTTCTTTATAAGAGTGTATGTGTGTAGATGTTTGTATATGTATACACCCATGTGTGTATATTTTTGTATGTGAGTATCTGTGTGTGGGTGTATGCAATGCAGTTATTGCCAGTCATCCTTTTGAACATCAAGTTTTTTAATGTCCAAATGAAAATCAAATAAGCCTTCAATTTCACATAATTTTTGACATTCCAATGCCCTTCTCCTTTCTTTTTAAAAGTTTATGTGGAAGCTTTATATTTTCTCCTGTGACTTCCTTTGCTGTGTCCACTTTTTTCCTGAATTTTATTTTTTAATTTTATAATTTTGACATATAAAGCTATATATAATTAACGTGTGTAACTTGGTGAGTTTAGTGGTAAGTATACACCCATGAAACCGTCAACGGTCCATTCCATAAACATATGTATCACTATTATAATTTCCTCCTGCCCTCTTTATTAATGCTTTCACTCTTCATGTTTGTGTACCATCTCAATACAGGTGTTCCAACTATGTCCAGGAGCTAAAGGTTACTAAAGGTAACCTATGTCCAGGTTACTCTGGCTTTTAGTGCTTCATATGATAAATTTAATTTGTTCTCTTTGATTTTTCAAGGAACTATGAACAATCTACTTTTGAGTAAAAATGAATGTGCCGAGGGTCTGGTGAGAATAGCTAGGAATAGGAAGTGAAATTTCTACACGCTAATTCCTTGACTCTTAGTTGTCTCCAAGTTTCTCCATCTCACAGAATCAGTGCTTTTCCATCCAAGATCAGCTCATATTCATTTATTGGTTGCTTGTTTTATAATAATCATTTTTACATTATACAGTCAAAACACTTATTCTCATAATTTAGTTATGTAGTTGTAAGCTTAGAAAGTCTGAACTGCTTTAAAATCAGGTTAATTTGTGATTATTTTAAACCATTTCATATTTTCTTATTTATCTCCTCAATCCATAAGGAATTTACATGGTATACATTATGAAAAAAAACTTTTACCTCTTAAAAATGGTTAATACATTTTCCCAGTATCATATATTTATTAAACTATTCCTTACCCATCTGTTTGGGAGGCAGTTTCTCAAATTTTACTTGAATTCTTTCATTTACCTGGCTTGTCTTAAATCAGTAGTTCAAAATGTAGTATTTTCTATAATGTTTTAATATTGTGTATACACATATAATTTATCATTATTAAACATTATCTGGAAATTAAGAAAATGTGATTTTCATCCTTGCTCCATTACTAGTTTGTCAGGGTATCTAGGATAATCTTAGCATCCTTGACTATAAAATAAAGTTAAGGTAAATGATCAGTACTATTTGTTTAACCTAAATATTCTACCAATCTATGATTTTGTATCTATACATTGGCCAGTAAAGAATCAAAAGTAACTGAATATCTTCACTTGAGTCTCTTGAAATAACAAAAAGTTGCTTTGTTCTAGCTCAATAATGTTAAAGAGAAGAGTCAGGAAGTACCAAAAAAATGAGCTCTGGTATTTGGTGGGGATGGTGGTCTCCCTGGTGCCATTGTCTGTTTCTCTGTCTTTGGCACCTGAAGAGTTTTCCTTGTCTGTGATGCTTGACTTAACAGGGCCTGTTTCAGCTTCTTAATCCTGCATTTAGTAGGAAATTGGCCACTATTTTCTCTTTTCTTACTTTTCTGGGAGGTTGTTCCCAAGAACTGCCTTGTTTAAGAATCACCCTTTCCTATTTTGGTCCTACACTTCCAAAACCCAATTCGTGGTGGTTGTGTCACTCCAATCAATTTGCACGTGGCAATATTCCCATTCACTCTTTTATCTGTTTCACCTTAAAGTTTTCTTGTATCTGTGACCCTTCTTGACGTTCTTTTCCAGGGCTACCAACTCCATCCCCATGTTGCCTCCACCAGAACCCCTTCTTTGTGTATAACCTGCCCCTTTTCTCTCCTCCATCACACAACGTAGCTGATTTTGTGCAGTGGTGCAGCTATGCCTTCCTGAAGCGAACTCAATTTGTTTTCAAACAAATACAGCAATATTGTTTTCCGCATCTCAAGGGTGTCATATTTATGCTTCCATTTGGCACTGTAAGACCAGAATTGAGGCCCTAAGAAGCTATGGTATGAAAGGCAGAGAGGAAGAGCTTGTTCTTGCAAATGAAAAGAAATTTACCCCCATTTAGCTAAAAGCACAAGACCTTTCTAATCAAACATCTGACATCATGACCAGGCTGAGAGAAAAGAGTACCTGTTCAGTCATAACCGGTGCTGCTCACCGGAGTTGATTTCTCATTGTCTGTGCAGCTACAGGAGATATGGGTAATAAAAGCTCATGCCAGCCTGACTGATGCTGTTCTATAAAGCCTTGCCAGACCACTCTGAGAAGCTGTTATTCCCTATTATGAAAACTAAATCCCTAATCATGCTTAAAAGGTAATCAGTCTTCAAAAGAGTGGTCTGTGAGGTAAGCGGTAATTCAGCTTTGATTGGCAACACAGCATTTTCAGTAAATAGTTCAAAATGAGAAGCATTCAGTGAGAGCCAGAAACACAACCAAAATGCTGATTCTAAAATTTTTGTAACATGGGTTATTGACAGATATGTTAGAAATTCTTTAAGCTGTGTCTTTCTTAGAAACTATAATAATTATACATACTGGTTTTGTTTACTTCATCTCATTTGAACCCCGTAACACAACCTTGTGATGTAGGTATCAGCATCTCTGATGCATAGCTAAAGCCAAGGTTCCCAGGTTTGCGGCCAGTGGTAGAGTAGGCCCTTCTCCCTGCTCTTCTGCCCACAAAGCCCAGGCACTTTGTATGGTTGGTCCCATGATGCCTCTGGAAAGGTGGTACAAGAATGTCTTTCGGCTTTCCTGCTCTATTGTTTCTTGCATGGAATCTATGTTTATTGTTTTCATCTTAGGCAAAACAGCACAGTAGCAACTTTCTCACAGGGTGGTTGTAAAGACAAAATCCAAAGAAATAACACAGCTGAAAATCACAGCATATCAAAGGGAGTTAATACAGCTTACCTAACAGACAGCTAATTTTTTCTTGTGTTATTTATAAATTCTATGATTTGAAATAAAGCTATTTCCTTTACTTTGCAGACCAGCAGTCAATCTACTGAGCCACACCGGCCAGGGCAAAATAAAGCTATTTCCTTTAGATGAAAGGTGCTATAACTAGGCAAACCAGTAACATAACTTCAGAAGCAAGCACGTTTCTCTTTCATACAAAAATGATGTTGCTGACCAATTGGAGAGACGGGTGTTGTGTACCACTTTCCTCATCATGGCTGCACCGATCTGTTTCCGTGTGCTAAGCAGGTGAACAAAGACTGTGGTAAGCCAGTATACATGGATTGTATACCAGGATTGCTACCTCCTTTTTTAATCTTATAAAGTCATCATCATAATTGGACCCTAAAATGGTGGTGCTTTAAGCCACTGAGTGGTTGTTTTATCTTCCTCCGAGACAAAACAAATCTAGGTCTCTGAATATTCTTCATTCATTAAGCAGAATTTTCCATTTGGGACCAAGTAATCAAGTGACTTTTACCACAGTTTCCTTGTAATTCCTTAGCTTTTGTGCTATTTTTCACTAATAGTAGTATTAATGCACATATATTATCTCTTTTTTTACACCTGGGATATTCTGTACAGCAAACATCATGTTTGGAATGAGTATATGACAGTCCCCTAAAGATGCTCAGTAAGTCTTTGTCTGGAGTTAAACAAGAGAATACATTTTTTAAACACCTGAGAAAAATATTTGAATTGTATACAGCAGTCATCCAGTTTCTGTGCAAAGCTAAAGAACTCTAGGACTTATTTCTAAGCTATCTGCTATTATATTCCATTGTTTATCAAACCATCAGTCAGTTATTTAGAATATGTAGATATTGCAAAACAAAACAAAAGGAGCTAACAGAGAACAATTGTTATCCAGGATGGGCAGGCAATGCAGTATTTCATAGGCCCTGAAAAGAACTCTGACTATCTTTTGTGACTGAGATGAAGAGCCAACAAAGAGTTTGGAGGAGAGATATGGCATGATGGCATTTCTGCCGGGAAAGAATTACTATAGCTGTAAGGGGGTCCCGAATGATTACCGTTAGTAATGCTCAGGATGCCAGAGCTTTGTTTCTCAAGTGTGGTCTAGTAATTAGGGCTCCTTTTGTTCTGATTTCAAAATTTATTTGAAAGTATTTTTACTACATCAAGGTAAAGAAAGCCAGTTGTATTTGTTTAATAGTTTGTCAGGCTCTGGGCAAGTGGGCAGAAGAATACTGAGGATTAAGTGAAGGAACCTTGTCTTAACAGAATTAATACGATAAAAAAGTTTATTACCTATTTGGAGATTCTAAAAAGGTAGAATCTGCTGTTTTGATAATTTTTGTTTGTCTTTTCAAGAAAAGATATAGGGACAAAATGTTAAAAGAATGTATTTCAAATAGGATGCTACAATCTAAAAATACATTGTAGTATCATGTTACTACCAGTAAATGGCTACTCTCAAACATTCTGGTAGTTCAGACTAGGGCAATAATTATGAACATCATTGATTTCTTTAATAAAAATGCCAATACTGCTGAAGAAAACATTTTACTTTCCCTTTACATTAGTCCCCTAACCTTTTATTATTCAATAATAAAAAGCTATAGAATAAATCAGGAAAGGTCACTGGAGTCTTTAGCCTCAACCCCAAGATCTGATTGTTGGAAGGCAATTCAAACTTTCTGAGGAAAGACCACTGACAAACTTGGCTAATGAATGACTGGCAAGCAAACATGTCCTGGAAGACAGAGATAGTTTGTTGCTTCAGATAGATTTAGAGACTTATCTCTTCTCTAGATATTTACTTACATTCTATAGTCAAAGCCTATTCTTCTGTGGAGAGGAAGGGCCAGTGTCCCAAAGGAGCTAAATGTCATTATTTTGTGAGCCTGTGGTACAGTCCTACTGTATGTGCAAAATCTTAATTTGTCTTCAAGTAATTAACCAGTTATTTTAACACCGTTTATTTAGGATGATTTTAACAGTGATGCCTTTCATAGCCTTAACAGCGCTAAGATGGTCTGTGAATAATAAACTGGGTACTAATCTAGAAACTTCATGTTTCCTGTCAGGTTATCTATTTGTCTATCTCTCTACCATTTATCAACTATCTGTCTACCTACTTATTTACCTATCTTATCTTCTACCTGACATTGTGTGTATGTGTGTGTGTGTGTGTGTGCGTGTGTGTGCGTGTACACGCATGCAAGGGTGTTGGAGAGAGCCAGATTTAAATGAAACAAGAAAGTTGGAAGAATTTAGAACATGGATGGGATAACCTGATATATCTTGTTTGCCACAACTGATATCACAGCCTCAGGAAGATGAATGTTTTTAATAAATTTACTAGTGCTAGGGCTATTTCCAGAGAGTTTGTGGAGTTAGGTCAAGTAATGACAAGTCCTACAAAAGGGGCTTTTCCAAGGAGCTGCACAGATTGGTATAATAGTGACAATGCTCTGAGAATGAGACTTTTTAGAAGTGGTTATATTGTTGTAAGCATACTTAAGATACCACCCACTTAAACGTGTGTGTGTATAATACAATGTGGTTGGACATAGGTACAGTTGTCACACAGCAGATCTCTAGAACTTACTTATTGTGCTTAATTGAAACTTTATACCCATTGATTAGTGATTCCCATTTTCTTTTCTGTTCAGCCACTGGCAACCACCATTCCAAGTTTTTATTATATGAATTTGACTACTTTAGGCACTTCACATAAATAGAATCATGCAGGGATTATCTTTCTGTGACTTGCTTAATTCATTTAGCATCAGGTCCAAAATATTCATCCATGTTGTGACATATTGCAGAATTTCTCCTTTTAAAGGCTGAACAGTATTCCACTGTATACTACACCTTTCATATCCATCTATTAGCTTGTTTCCACATCTTGGCTATCATGACTAGCACTGCAATAAATATGAGTATATATACATTCTCTTTGAGATGCCAATTTTAATTCTATTGGATAAATATCCAGATATGTGATTTCTGGATACTATGGTAATTTTGTTTTTAATTTTTAAGGAAACGTCATACAGTTTTTTTGAGGTGCTCCAAACCCAGGGTGCCCCTCTGGTGGCTGCAAGGCTGGTGTTTTTTACACCTACTGTGGTTGCAAGGATGCTGGCTTCCAAAGCTACCATGGAGCAGGAGAAAGGGGAGTAAGACTAAACAAGTCAAGACACCACAGAGTCCTCATCAAAATTAAGTCATTTTTCTTGAACAAAAGCTTCTTGGATTGTTGCAAATATTTGGTTAATTTGTAAAGTTCTGAAAAAATTGATTCTGATGTTTTGCCAGTGTCCATTACTTTTATGGATGACAAATTTTAGATGTCTTTGTCTATCATTCCTACTATTGGTCTTGGACACATAAGGGAAGACAATTATTGGCCAAAACCCCCAATGAATGTGGATGCAAATATCCTCAATAAAATATTAGCACACCAAATGCAACAACGCACTAAAAGATCACACACCAGGGCCAAGTGGGATTTATTCCTGGAATACAAGGATGGTTCAACATATGCAATTCACTCAGTGAACCACACCATGTTAACAGAATGAAGAACAGAAACCCCATAATCAATCACTTCTATAGAGGCAGAACAAGCATTGGCAATATTCAAGACCTTTTCATAATAAAATCACTCAACAAATTAAGTATTGTTAAACATTTTCTCAATGCAATAAAGGTTATATATGAAAAGCCCACAGCTAACATCATACTCAGTGGTGAAAATTGAAAACTTTTTCTCTAAGATCTGGAACAAGGCAAGGGTGCCCACTCTTCAATATATGCTGTTAGAAAAATTGACTATTCCCCACATGCAAAAGAATGAAATTTGGACTTGTGTGTTACTCCACACACAAAAATTAATGTAAGGTGGGTTAAAGACTTAAATGTAAAATACAAAACCATAAAACTCTTAAAAGAAAGCATAGGAAAAGCTTCTTGACAATTGGTCTTGAAATTGTTGGTCTTGACAACAATTTGGGGGGTATAATACCAAAGGCATAGGCAACAATAGAAAAATAAATAAGTGCAACTACATCAAACTAAAAAGAATCTTCATAGCAAAGGAACTTATTAAAGAATGGAAAGGCAACTTGCGAAATTGGAGAAAATATTTGCAAACCATATATTACATAAGGGATTAACTTCAAAAATATATAAGAAAATCATGTGGTTTAATAGCCAAAAAAAAAAAACCCGCCAAAATGACCTGATTAAAAAGAAAATTCAAAAGATTAGATTACACTTTTCTCCAAAGAAGACATACAAATGGCCAATTTGTATAAGAAAATGTGTTCAACATCACCAGTCATCATGGAAATGCAATCAAAATCACAAAATATCAGCTCACACCTGTTAAGATGACTATTATTTGTTTTACAAAACATAAGCACTGAGGTTGTGGACAAATCGGAGTCTTTGTACATTGTGGTAGGAATATAAAATTGTGCAGCCACTGTGGAAAACTGTGTGGAAGGTTCTTAAAAAGTTAAAAATGGAACTACAAGCAATTTCACTTTGGGTATACAAAGTATAGCCAAAATAATTTAAATCTAGATGTTGAAGAGATATTTGTTTACTGCAGCATTATTTTCAGTGGCCAAGATATGAAAACAATCTAAATGTCCATCAACAGAGGAATGGCTGTAGTAGAGATGAAATATATCATGTCTGCTGTTTTCACTCTAAGCATTTTGCCATAAACATCTTTGTTGAAAACACTTTTCCACAAATATTTTCTTTCCTATTTTTTTCTTTTTTTAAGTTATTTTATTGTTGTTCGATTACAGTTGTTTGCATTTACTCCCCACCACTCCCCTCCCCACCCCAGCCAAATCCACCTCCCTCTCCTGCTTCTACCCGCTCCTTGGTTTTGTCCATGTGTCCTTTATATTTGTTCCTGAAAACCCTTCACCCTTTTCCCCATTATCCCCTACCACCTCCTCTCTAGTTACTGTCAGATTGTTCTTAATTTCAATGTCTGTAGTTATATTTTGCTTGCTTTTTTCTTTTGTTGATTAGGTTACTGTTAAAGGTGAGATCATACGGTATTTGTCCCTCACCGCCTGGCTTATTTCACTTAGCATAATGCTCTCCAGTTCTATCCATGCTGTCACAAAGAGTAGAAGCTCCTTCTTTCTCTCTGCTGTGTAGTATTCCATTGTGTAAATGTATCACAGTTTTTTTATCCACTCATTTACTGATGGGCACTTAGGTTGCTTCCAGCACTTGGTTATTGTAAATTGTGCTACTATGAATGTTGGGGTGCATAGGTTCTTTTGGATTGGTGTTTTGGGGTTCTTAGGGTATAATCCAAGTGAATATTTTCACCACACAACCCACTGGTCATTGTCAATTTTTCCATAAAATATAAATAGCTGGTTAATATTTAGGTTTACATTTGGCAAACTTAATATATTTAAGCTAGCTGTCAGTTTGATTTCTTTTTCACATTGATGAAGTTCTTAAAGAGAAATTTCTTTTATAAAAGAAAAACTATTGTATAATCAAAAGACTTTGATTATAATTTATACATCACATATACATAGGTTTTAGAAAGAATTATATCAGCTTAAACTGAAAGGAACAGACCTTTCAAAACAGAAAGGCCTTGAGCCCTTAAATGTCCTACTACTTGGAAGCAGGCTCAGAACACTACTTAACTACCAACTTAGGCCTTTTCTTAAGAAAAATATGACTCAGGGGGTAGTTTCAAGGATCCAGAGCTTTGGGCCAACAGCCAAGAAAACCCCTAGGGAACCCTTTGAGTCCTACTCATCCTATTCTGTTCCTTCTCAAAGGGAAATAGCAACTTGTACTCTTCTGGATCTGATTTTTTTTTTGAGACCAGTAACTCCTATGTTGCTTCCATTATTCATTGTTTAAATGGAAAAGCCCATTAGGGTTTGTCTGATCCTGTGCCCCCATTGTATGTTGAGTAAGTGAGGGCATATAGCTTATTTCTTTATTCTGTGGTCTTCAGATCAAGACAAGCTTTCCTCCAACTGACATGAACTTCACCAAAGTGCCCAGCATGTAGTGAGCCATCTTAGATGCTGCAGACCTAGAAATCCCATGGAGCTGGGACCAAATGACCCATGGAATTATGAGGTCCTAAAATGGTGGAGTTTTAAGCCATTTAGTTTTGGGATGATTTGTTATGCAGAATCAATAGCTGAGACACTGTTATAAGCCACTAAATATGTATAAGAATATAAGATTACATAGAATAAAAATAAATAAATTGGCTAATTTCAATTTTCCATCTTTGAACCCTAGCTGATCTTCACTTCCTCTGACATGTAAATACAAAGCCACCAATATTAGTCTTAAACATTTGCTGCTGTATTAATTATTATTTAGGCTGTTTGACTTCTTACCTAAGGGTGCTTTTTGCAAAGTTAAGTGAGAGTTTAAGCCATTTATAGATCTTGGCAGGGAAGAAGATGCCAGATGTCATGTATGTGATGAAAATATCCATAATCTCCCTGTTGTCATTAAAAATCTTTCAAACTTCTTTTAGTGGAAATTTATATTTGCAGCTACTTATCAGTAACAAGAAAAAGTATATTTTTAAATACATAAAGTATTTTTAAGAGATCTTTGAGTACTTTTTTAACACAGGATTCATTTTAATGATAAGAAACGGGATAAAGAGGCTCAAACATGTTATAAAAATATAATACTTCTTTTGGAAGTTTCTAGCATTAAAATTTGGCTTACTAGTCATGCAGAAATATATCAGGAATATGTGTGATCAGAAACAGTGATTCTTTTATAAGTTGCTACTCTAAAAACATTCTGATAGATCTCAATGGTTCTACATTAGCTAATGAAACCATTATTAAAAGCTACATTCTTTTCTATGTTCCCCAAGAAAGTGTATTTCAGGCCAAAGTTCTATTCTCTTGTCAGCAAAAATCTTGAGATTACCTGTAGCTTCTTAATTAATTTTTATCTTCAAAATCATGCAAAAATTAACTGAGGAGCTTTAGGTACTTAAGTTTGAATCACCATATATTTATGCATATACACACATTGAATTCTGACACTTATCTGGTGCTATCAACTTGGTATAGGACAGCTTCCTTTTTTATGCTAAGTAGACTATGACTGGCAGAGCCAAGAGAAGTCTAATAAACAAATTGTACTTCTGATACAATAACAATTTCTTGAAGACTGAGACTCTCCAATCCTTTTAATGAGCTACCTAAATGAAAAGACTGGACTTCTAAATCATGCACTAAAATTTCCTGTGGTTTTAGACTTTTCTAAGAATGGAAACATCATAATGACATCAGATTTAAACCATATTGCTGTTTTCCCAGGAACAGGCCACAGGAATTAGAATCTGTTGGCGAGAATCCTTAGTAAAGGGGATAAGAGTGTAGTCTATGAAATTACAGAAATAGGAAGATAGTTGAGTGATTCTTAAATACAAAAATGAAGCATCACATTCAAGTTTTCTTTCCAGAGGATGATTTCAAAAGCTTAATCTTTAAACATTTATAAAGAAAACATTTTATTAGCCCAGATATAAGGACTTTTTCTTAAATATCCTCAATGAACAAATTAATACTTTTTCTGAAGAATGAATAAATAATATAAATAGAAAATTTACAGAACTACAAATGACCAAGAAATATATGAAACACTTCTTAACTCACTGAAGATCAATAATATGCAAATTGAAAAGTAAGATCATTTACCAGGGACAAAAATAGGGAAAAAAATGATTAAGAATCAAATAACCAGAGACCACGAGGAACCATACTCTCATATACTGTATGAATAATTTTTGACCTAGCAATTTCACTTACCACTGCTTAAGAAAATCCTGCCATATGTGAGTTTATATAAGAAAATTTTGTGGCAGTGTTTCAAATAATAAACACATGGAAACCATATAGTCATCTATTAATAATGGAATAATTATACAGACTAAGAATGTCCATACTATGGAGATTTTTAAAAGAAAGAGACAGATATAGAAGTATTGAAAAATAAAGTGTCCAAAATATAGTATTAAGTGAAAAAGCAAGTTTAAAACAAAATACATAGCATTCTTTTAATCACTAAAAATACACAAATTATACATTTCTATATGATATATACATGTATGTGGTGTTATACACACACACTGTGTTGATTTCAGTGGCCTTGTGGAGGGAAGATGGAGAAATAGTGATTAATGATATGTATATATGTTTTATAATTACACAGAAATAAAATGAATAGCAAAAAATTATGGTGCTATATTTGGTTTTCAACTATGCTTTGGTGAACCATAAATAATTATAGACTGTCACAGCTCCAACTTTCAATGTGAGGTTAGGGATTGCTATGGAAAACAAAGGTGATTTTAAGGTCCTTTACTAATGGAGCAGAAATGATATCTTCTTAAGTCTGAAAAGTAAGTCTGATTGGCAGTGGAAAGCAATGCCTGAGTGTATGGACTTGGTGGCACTTTATACACCGTCAAGCACCTAAGTTCTCAACAATTGGTATTTATTTTCATTTATTCATAAAAAAAACAAATAACATGAAAGTTTAGACAAATTCTTTATTACTATTTTTACTGTACTTTTCATTACCATTTGTCCCCCTTTTACCCACTCCCCTCCACAATCACCACACTATTGTCCATGTTCATGAGTCCTTTCTCTTTTTGCCTGACCTTCCACCTCCTACAGCCCACCCCCAGAGCTGTTCCAATCACTGATGAAAGAAAACCAGGGAGCACTAACTCAAATAATTTGTCCAATTTAATAGGATTCTTAAAAAATGTTAGATTTATTTTAGTTTGTTTCTTTCCTCATTAAACCTTTCATTTGAAGTGTAGCTTTAGGAACTCAAATAATTCTCGCAAATGTAATTAATGTTTCTATCTCACTAGAGCCAGAGGGTGACCAAAACTCAGAGAATGACTTAATAAAGAAAAGTCTGCAAAGTGAACCGAAATGAATGCTGTTTTCTGATGTCGTGTTTGAAACACTGTAATATTTGCATTTTAGATGGAGGTCAACGTGGTGCTGCTTAAGGGTACAATTCTGCAGCATTAGCCATGTGATAAGCAAGAACGATGCATTATGTGCCATAGGAGCTAAGACCAGGACTATCAAAAAGCTTAGAGCCTATCAGTGGAAAGCAAAGCCAATATGATGAATACAAGGTGATACTTTAGATTTCATCGTTGAGCTATGTGCATGTAACTTTGTAGAAATGAGTAACTTAGGAACTTTTTAGAAACATTTTAATATTTTTGGAACTGATAAATTTCTAATCTGAGCAATTGTCTGAATATATGAATAATTCAACTGATAATTATGTTGTGTAACTTTATATCTAATTTTTTTAAAGATAATTGTATTTTGTAGGGCTTTCACACCAATTTACAACCTGTAAGACTGAAAAATCATGAAATACCTTGACTTAGAACTAAACAGAGAAAACTGTGTGCTTGTGTGCTGTAGTTCAGAGAAAAAAGACCAAAATAGGAAGCAGGAAGATGTACTTAAAGTATTGGGGGGAGGGTGGTCTATCCTAAAACATTAATAAATTCTCATGAATTGTTATATTGGACCTATTGAATATATTTAACATTTCTTTACTTATCTGAATAAAGGAATTATTGTTTTTCTGGAAGTAGAATGGAACAGAGTCTAACTCTGTGTCTTATAAACACCTATTTTACCGAAAGGATCATTAAGTTAAGCATCTTAAAAACAAAAATTTCTCCTGGCTGGTGTAGCCCAGTGGATTGAGTATGGACCTGCAAATCGAAGGGTCACAGGTTCGATTCCCAGTCAGGGCACATGCCTGGGTTGCAAGCCAGGTCCCCAGTAGGGCAACCACACATTAATATGTTTCTCCCTCTCTTTCCTTCCCTTTACCTCTCTCTAAAAATAAATAAATAAAATATTTTTAAAAATAAAAATAAATAAAATAACAACAAAAATTTAAGGTCATGCTACAGTCAATAAAATTGCTAGTTACTACAACAGACAAAAAAGTGCTATATGAGATGTACAAATTTCACATTAGGGATTCCTGGTGGCCATCACAAAGAAGTAAGCAATCAGTAGAAGAGATGAGACTGCAATGTAATGGGTGCATTGGATGATAATTAACAGTTTGGAGCATTGTCCTGTACACCCTAAGCTTGAGAGTTCAATTCCCAGTCAGGGCACTTGCCAGTCAGGGTGTGTACAGGAGGCAACCAATCAATGTTTCTCTCTCATGTCAGTGTTGTTCTCTCTCTCCCTTCCTGTCTTTCTAGAATCAATAAATAATATTGTCAATGAGAATAAAAAAAGTTTTTTAGAATTCTGACAGAGAGATTAAACAGTGATTTCAGATGTGTACCTTATACTGCAAGTCAGGAGAACAAATCCTTTGAATTTTGGTGGCTAAATTTCTGTTTGCTTCTACATTAGCCACTCAATAAAGTCTTGCACTAGATTGAGTATAAGTAAAAAGCAGAATAATTACTGCTTTTTCCACAAGGATCACTATAATGGTCAGCTAGCACCCAAATACACCTAATACTGTTGCTGGTGGAAGTGGGGCTCTTTCATGGTGTGGGGAAAATAAGTCAGTCAGCCTCCCTCGCCCAGATGTCCTGGCAAACATAATTTAGCAGTGTTCATATAACCTTGAGTAGGGGTCCACATGCATAGAATGAAGCTCTGTTATATAACCTGATGGTCAGTAACAGCACCTTGCTGGCTTTGTGTACACTTAGTATATAAGAGAGTCTGGACTTCCTGTGGTGACACGCAGCTTGTGGTGTGTGTGGACGGCCCCACCCCAGAGTAAAGGTATGTCAGACATCCCCATGGCTCTGTGAATTTTCTTCTGTCTGCCCTAATCCTGTGTGAACTCTCCTGGCCTTGAACAGCTGAAAGACATATGGGATCCTGAGAAAAGCATTTCATGGACCCACACATGGGAGACTGAGGTGCAGCAAGCTTTATTCTGGAGGAGCTGCTCCTATATCCCATCTCTATCCATCCTGCCATGAAAAGGTCTAGCTGTGTCTTCAGCAAGGCCAAATAAAGGCCAGTGTGCAGAGTTTCTGTTTTATATTAAAGCTTAGTCCTTTGGAGCCCGCAGTTGGCTATTAAGCAGTGTCAGTCCCCATACAAGTAGCTTAGGACTATTCCCATCTATGCTGCTGTACCAGGCCCCTGCCTGGAGCCTGCATTTGGAGTCCACATGGCTGCTGGTTGCATGGACGCTAGCGCCAAATGATTAAGGAGAGAGAATATGCATCAGTACATGGTACAAACTTGGGTCACTGACCCATGTTTGACCCGTGTTGAGCTCTTCTTTATTCCTTACGATTATATTATTTAGGAGTTGGGAAAGACCCAAAGAAGTTTTTAAAAAATAACCAATCAAGCTCAGGCCAGGTAACTCAGCTGGTTAGAGCATTACCTCCATATGCCAAGTTTGCAGGTTTGATCCCAGGTTACAACACATACAAAAATTAACCAATGAATACATAAATAATTGAAAAAAGAAATCAATGTTTTTCTCTCTCTCTCAATTCCATAAATTAAAAAAAAATTAGCCAATCAATTCCCCAAGTTTACATTGGCTTCTGATGGGTCCACCCCCTAGCCAATAGATCATTCTCCCAGGTTAGACTGACAGACTTCTGTGGTCAAGCACCTCCCTCTCTGTCCTTTTTACTTCTGTGCATGTGCTTAGCTCTGCCTATTCTCCAATAATCTGGTACCAAAGGAGAAAAGGGATGAGAGTTAATCCTTACCTGGACAATGTTGTGATGCTCTGGAGTGTGTGAAGCTGTAACTTCCCGGCAAAGCAAACAGGCTTATGCTCCTCAGTCCATTAGGCTCGACAACGTCCAACTCCCTTTGCTTTCTTCCTTACTAATAATTAGCTAACTACCCATGGTAACAACACAATTCAGTTTTGTGTAAATTGCTTGAGTGACTTTTTTATATTTGGCATTAAAATTCTCTTCATTATTTTGCAAACAACGGATGTAATAATTTGTAATTTATCACAGCTGGAATTGCCTCTCTTATACTTTGAAGCTAGTATGCTATAGTAAGCTTCCCCATCCATTTTTCCTAGCTGACAATTCATCTCAATTTAGGCTTGTATTGCTCTCTCTTCATCATCTTCTACACGCATGACATGAGGAAAACTTTGTTGCTTTGTGAAATAGTTCCCAGAAAATAGCCAACTGATAATATTGGTGGGCAATAAAGAGATATAAGAAAGTAGCAATTCTTATCCCTCAAATAGCTTTATACACATGATTTTGGCCTTGTGTTTGCAGAACCATTAAGTCTGAAGAGACCACTTACATTTTTTTCATTCTGCATTATTGAATTTTTAAGGAAAAAATTGTTGGGTATAATAGTGTCCTTGACTTTGAGAATTCTTGAGAGTCTCAGGGGGTATCCCCTGAGAAATCAAGGGTCTCTTCTAACAGGATTAGATTAATAGGACACTTGTGCTTTACATGAAGCTTCAAAATTCACAGTTAATGAGGTTTCCCTGGTGGTGGCCTGTACAAATGGAGATGTCAGACCAAAATGAAGCATAAACTCCTACTGTAGTTGGGGCATCTAATTTTATTAAAATGTGAAAGAAGAAAAGGCAGAGAAAACAAAACAAACAACATTTATGTTAATCACTTCAGGAAAAGCAGAGTTGGAACAGCTTCTGGAAATTTTAAGTAAGAAATAAGAACATATAGATATTTAAAAACTGAATGAGACAATATCAATGTAAGACAATACACAAGCTGGTATTGATTCACAGTGTGATGACCAATGATCACTGTTGCCTTCAGGTAAAGCCAGCAAGCAACACCCATCCTTAGGGCCTGGCCTGTATCCTTACCAAGTACTGTATTATTTCAGGAAACAGTGTCTTAAGTAGTCAAGGGCAGGTGTTAGTGGACTAGTGTCCCACTGAAGCCCTTTCCGAAGATATTCTACCTCTGTATACACTGGACAAGGACTTCACTTTATAATCCTGTTGATCACAGAATTCTCCTACATACATACATTTTATAACCCCTTTTATTTTTCAATATTTTACTATTTCTTAAGTATTAATTCTATCTAGAAGGGAAACAGCTAGAATAAAAAAGCCTCAAGTGTGCAGACTTCAACCAAATGAAACAGAAAAACAAAGTAATTTTTGGCAAATGAGCATGGAAAAATATGTAGCAAATGGCTTTAGCATTGATTTAGCACCTACCTCATGGGGGTTTTATGATCATTAAATGGGACAAAACATGCACAATGTCATGTAGTGACTAAGCTCTTGGTACAAATTGTAAGGGATTCCATCAGCCCCGTTTTAGGATAGAGATTACATTGCATACTTTCCTGACTCTTTCTAAACTGGTGATAGGTATCTTTGTACTCTCATTTATGCTGCCTTAATATAATCTAATGAAACCATCTTTTGAGAATCTGTAAGATTTATCTATTACAGTTTATCTCATAATAATCTGTTCAACAGTGATATAATATGAGCCACAAATGTGAGTCACATATGCAATTTTAAATTTCTTAGTAATCATATTAAGAAAAAAACAAAAAACCCAGTCACATTAATTTGATTTACATTTTTTATTCTTCTATTTATAAAATATTATTGGTTTCATTGATGTACATGTATTCAAAAGAAAATTATTAATGAGATAATTTATATTCTTTATTTTTAGTTTGAAAAATCTAGTTTGTCTATTATACTTACACACATCCTAGTTCCAACTAGCCACACTTGGAGCATTCAGTAGCCACATGTGCCCGGTAGTTACATATTGGATGTGGCAGACCTATGTAGAGCAGAACTTCAAGCTAAAAGAAGCCATCTCTAATGGTGTATTTTCAGTTGTCTGCAAGTGCATTAGGTAATTTTTGATGGGTTTTAGTAGGTAGAGAGAGTAACAAAGCTAGGACAAATGCATTTTGTTTTGTTTTTGTTTTAAAGTTACTTGTGATAATAACCAATTCTATCATGCAAAAGCCTAGTGTTGCTCAGAAACACCTGCCTCTCACAGATATCAGTTTTTGGGGGTATTCAAAATTAACTTTTGTTTAGGATCTTGTTAACGAGTTAATCCAATCACAACCATAACACAGATCTTGATTTTTATAATCCAATGATAAAAGGTATATAAAAGCATTCTGTAAACTATAAAGCATTATGTAATGCATATTAAGGATCAGGAATATTTTAATCACCTACAAAGTTTATTGGCTCATGTAAATAAACTAAAATGACAATGCTTTTCTTTCTTTCTTTCCTAATGGACTTTTCCTTTACAAGTTATTCATGGAAATCAGGCAAATTCCTGTCTTTCACAAACTCTTAAATTTCAGTTTCATAAGTTAAAGAACAAAGCCATGTTGGGACTGATGAAAAAAAAGGACACAGGAAACATTCCCCTTGTCTTTTTGCCCACCTCCTCCAACCCAGATATTTCACATTTACATAAGGCTCTATGATTATCTAGTTATTAGAAGTTACCTATCCTTGTTTTTTCAGTGCAGATAGAGACCTGATTGCTTAGGTTTGACTTTAATATTTATGAAAGTTGGTAACTGGTAGGCAGTGCTAAACGACTTCCATCTGTTTATTTAGCCTAGAAATACTTAAAGTAATAGCTCTAAGAAGAGATAATGAAGAAGAGATGACAGAAATTATAAACTGAAGGAAAGTCAATGTCAATTTTGCAGGCGGAACATAATTTTCAGTGCTGATAAGTATTGAAAACTCTTCAGATAGGGTACAGAAAATGATGGAGGTGGCGGGCAGCTATTTTAATCGATTAGATAGAATGGTTAGGGAATAAAGTGAGCAAACCAGTCATGCCTACCTCTGGGAGAAGAACAGACAGAGGCAGAGGGAACACACAATGAAAAGGCCTTGAGATGAGACCGTTCTTGTCCTGGCTGGAGTAGAGCTAAGAGGTAGGATATGGGTTTGAGTGTTAGCAAGGGCCCAGATCCTGTAGGCAGTGACACAAACTTTAGATTTCTCTTCTGACTAAGGTAGATGGGCAGCAGAGGGTTTTGAGTAGGGAAGCAACATTATCTAATTTGCATTTGGAAATGTTCCTTTCAGTGGCTTTGTGAAGAAAAGATTGTAAACAGGTAACTCTATCAACAGTAAAGGACCTATGATTTGATATTTTTATACTCCCTCTTTTCTTACTGTATCTTATTTTTACTGTATTCTCAATTCTTCATTTTTTGTACTCTGTTGGTTTCATATACATATATGTACATATATGTATATGTCAACCAATTCAAATATCTTTTTAAATTATGTCATGAAAGTATATATGTCTAAATATTATATGTATGTATGCATGTATATACATATACATATATATCTGTGGTATATCTATTTGTCTATAGAGAATAAATTGCATTATTGTTAAAGCATTTCTACTCTTCTCTATCTGATTCTGCTCTACCAGACCAGGCTATGCCTAAAGGAAGATGATATTCTCAGCACCACTAATGTCACATTTATCCATGTATCTTGACTTGGCTGATAAAATGTGACATTTGTGACATGAGCCACTTTAGAGCAAAGCTTTGAGAGCCAATGTGTGGATCCACCATTGTTCTCTTCTTCCATCCAAAAAATTGTTAAGACCTAAACAGTAGCCACTCCAACTTGGTCCCAGAGCCTAGCTATAGCTGAACCCTGAAAAAAAAGGCAGGTAACAGGAATCAGAATAAACTATACTGTTGTAACCTACTAAACATCGGTGATTGTTGATACTACAACTAAATAATTCAAGCTTATACAGCCAGCCAGCCACCCTTCTCAGAATGCTGAATTGATTTCTTAATAAAGTGCCTACATATATTGGTGCCTTTGGAGATGATCATATTTTTAATATATTTTTGTCTATTCAAGAATATATATATATATAATCCAAGTCTTAGATACATCATCAGAAACTCTGACATTAATTGTAGAATCCAGTAATACATTATACCATGGCTAATATGGCCACTATCCATGTGGGACTATTTACATTTCAATTAGCTAAAATTAAAAATGTAGTTTCTTAATTCAACTGTTTGCATTTCAAGTGCTCAATAGAGACATGTGGCTAGTGGCTAGTGGAATGGATAGCACAAATATGGAACATTTCTATCATTCCAGAAAGTTATATGAAAAAGCTCTACTATGGAATAAATAAATGTTCTTTGGACCTGCAGTACAGATATTTTTGATTTACTACCATTCCTTTCAGAAAATAAGGTGGTAACCATTTTTTGAATATGATACTATTTTATTATTTTTGCCACAAAATTGGCAGAAACCTTCTAACAAAGAAAAAGTGATTATATATTGTCCATTTAGCAGAAAAAAATCAAGATTCATTGTAGTGGCATTTTTTATTAGGACATAAATAATTGGACTGCAGAGTGGATATTTTTGGAGTTCAAAGTGAAATTACTGCACCCTTACAAAAGCTAAACAATAAGCCACTTTGGTAAAACTCACTTTTGAATTAATTTGAGTAGCATATTAATATACCAGAAAATACACCATCATTCTAGGCTTTATTTCTTTGGCTAAATAAAGGAGATGTCATATTAATAAAGAGTTAATAATTAGTGGAAAATGCTAGAGGATACAGGTGACTGACAGTTAGAGAACTGAGAAGCAAAAACCCAAAAGCTCCATTTAAAAGTGCCAGAATGTTTTCTGAAATCTTTTTTGTATACTGATCATTCTCATCTCTTTACTTTCATTCTCATCTTATCAAAAGTAGCATTAGAGGCGACAGACGCAGCCATTTGAATTTGGTCATGAACATATTCTGTTAGAAAATGTCATATAATAGTTTTTACCTTTTCTGCTGCTGCAAAAAGTGAAATGGATTAGTAATAACCTTAGGTTTGATAAAATTTGTCTATGAATTTTTAGTCACATTCGTGTCATTGATCTACAAGTTAATGAGATGTTTGTGCACTACCTTTTTAATCTGACAGCAGCTCTATATAATTGTTCTTCTAAAGTCATAGAAATGATAACCTGCTTGCATACTAATATTTTTACATGTAGTTTTAGGAGGTTATATTAAACAGGTTGAAAGAGAATTCTTAACTTTGAAAGACAATGATAACAACTTTTTTTAAAAGGTGGTGGGAGAATTTTTTAAACAACATACCTGGTTATATAGTATGAATTCTTTTCTGTATTTGGATGATTTAATGTTAAATATTGATTGCTAAAGTATGACATGTGAGATGAGAACGTTGCTGATTTTATGCATTTACTTTGTGGAGAATATTCGTGCAACATATGATTAAAAGTTATAGTAAGTTGATACCAAAATAAAATTAAAACAGCTTTAAAAAAATAGTGTCTTATATGCCAGATGGTTTCTTTCAGGATTCTGTAGGGTGATGGGAAAAATATATATTTTAGATAAAAATGTGAAATGTTAAACATTTTTTTTAAACCTCACAATTTTTTAACCTCTCCATTGCTGTCAGCAGAAATCCAAAATTTACTTATATTGGGAAGGCAAACTAACCAGTTCCTTATGGTAACATTTAATTTGAAAAGTATCAACGTATTTTTTGTTTTGGGACTCAATGCCTACCATGAGCAATAACCTCTGACTGTGTTGCCTGAGTCTGATTGCTGTTGATGATGGCCAGTGGGCAGAACTGACACCCTAAGAATGGCAGAGTGGAGAGATACCACGTATATGGGGCTATGACAACACTATTTATCCATAGCATCCTGAGTTGCAGATACATACCCCTTTCATCATAAGAATAATGTATTAAATATCAACTTGAAATATTATTTGTATTAAATTTCAACAACATTAAAGCAACTGTTATGAAAATATCCAGAAGCCTACATGCATGGTTGAGAAAGATTTCATAAAAAAAATTATCCAAATACTTTTACCCAAGTGTGGGAATACACCCCTTTTGTAGGATGGGGACTGCTTGCCCCCAAGGTATAATTTATGCCTTGTGAAGCATTTAAATAATATGAAAAGGAAAATCAAACAACTTCTTTTTTAAAAGTATATGTTATTGATTATGCCATTATAGCTCTCCCAATTTTTTCTCCTGTGTATCCCTCCTCTGCCTCACACCCCCATTCTCCAGTACTCCGTCCACCTTAGTTCATGTCCATGAGTTGTACATACTAAGTTCTTTGGCTTCTCCATTTCTTATACTATTCTTAACCACCCCCTATCTATTTTATGCCTACCAATTATACTTCTTGTTCCCTCTACCTTTTCTTCCCTATTCTCCCTGTCCTCCTCCCCACTGATAACCCTCCATGTGATCTCCATTTCTGTGATTCTGTTCCGTTCTTGTTGTTTGCTTAGTTTGTTTTTGATTTTTTTAGGTTCAGTTGTTGATGTGAGTTTGTTGTAATTTTATTGTTCATAGTTTTTGATCTTCTTCTGTTTCTTAGATAAGTCCCATTAACATTTCATATAATGAGAGCTTGGTGATGATGAACTCCTTTAAATTTACCTTATTTGTGAAGTATTTCATCTGCCTTTCCATTCCAAATGACAGCTTTGCTGGATAGAGTAATCTTGGATGTACGTTCTTGCCTTTCATGACTTTGAATAGTTCTTTCCAGTCCCTTCTTGCCTGTAAGGTCTCTTTTGAGAAATCAGCTGATAGTCTTATGGGTACTCCTTTGTAGGTAACTGTCTCCTTTTCTCTTGCTGCTTTTAAGGTTCTCTCCTTATCTTTAATCTTGTGTAATATAATTATGATATGTCTTGATGTGTTCCTCCTTGGGTCCAATTTCTTTGGGATTCTCTAGGCTTCCTGGACTTCCTGGAAGTCTATTTCTTTCACCTGATTGGGGAAATTTTCCTTCATTATTGATTCAAATAAGTTTTCAATTTCTTGCTCTTCCTCTTCTCCTTCTGGCACCCCTATGAATCAGATGTTAGAGAGTTTAAAGTTGTCTCGGGGGTCCTTAAGTCTCTCCTCATTTTTTTGAATTCTTTTTTCTTCATTCTGTCTGGTTGCATGTTCATTTCATCCTTTTGTTCCAAGTTGTTGATTCAAGTTCCAGTTTCCTTCTCTTCACTGCTGGTTCCCTGTGTATTTTTCTTTATTTCATTTTGTGTAGCCTTCATTTCTTTCTTCATCTTGCCACCATATTCAACCATTTCTGTGAGCATCCTGATTACCAGTGTTTTGAACTCTGTATCAGATAGGTTATCTAGCTCCTCATTGCTTACTCTTTTTCTGGAGTTTTGATCTGTGCTTTCATTTGGACCATATTTCTTTGACTGGCACACCTGTTAAGTTGTAAGGGGGCAGAACATTAGGTATTCCCCTTAAGAAGGGTAACCCTTTGGCACTGTCTATGGGGGAGGAGTCAGAGAGGGAACAATGCCACTTGCTCTGCTCTAGTCCCGCTTTCCAATGAACTCTCCTGTGAGACTGGACGTTTCTCCCACCTTTGTAACCCCCACAGTATTTTGAAGCTAGAGGTTTTGAATCCTTAGTTTCCCCATCGGTCAGCCCCATCTTGCCTGCACAGTCTGCTGCCTTGCCACAGTTCCTCTCTGCCCACCCGGATGCCTGTCTCTGCCCCTTCTACCAGTCTGGATGAATATTTCTTTAACTCCTTGGTTGTCAGATTTCCATGCAGTTTGATTTTCTGGCAGTTCTGATTGTTTATTGTTTTTAAATTGGTTATTACCCTCTTTTTGGTTGGGCAAGGAAGCAAAGTATTCCTATCTATGCCTCCATTTGACCCGAACACTTCAAGCAGCTTCTTTATCATATTTTAATTTTATCATAAATTATAACCATTAACTTAAAATTGTATCAGTACTTAGCCAATCTTAGAACAATTGGATTTTTCCTATGTCACATCAAATGAGAAGATCTAGTTTGACTATGTTTAGTGCAAATGTTATGGGAATCCACCCAGACATTTATTAGGAGAATAGCTCTTTTATTAATGATGCACTGCCATGCAGTTTAGAATTTGTGATTAGACAGAATAAAATTGTACTTAAATTAATGAGTTGTTTTGTGGTTTCTTTTTTAGATACACCTCACCTTTCATACAAAATACAATGAGATCTATAAAAATAAAATAAATACTTGAAATCTATGTATGAAGAGATACTTTTCATGTAGTCCAATGTCATAGCAAAAATTTTTGCTTCCCTCAGAAGAATATATAAACCATGTTTCCTTGTTTTCGTCTCAGTAAAAACTAAGTTTTTTCACCTACAGGTGATTAGAACATGTTGTGAATTAGAGTAGGACACCAGTAATGTTTTCTTTCCCCATGAGGACAGCTGTTTCATTACAACTTGGGTCCAATAGAGTTAGTTGATTGACACCTGGACAGAAGTCTGGTAATATCCCATAATAACAATGATTACAATGAAGCCATTATACACTTTTTCTACGTAAAACATTTCTCATAAGCATTTCTAAGTGCTTGAGGACGTAGTGCCCCTATTTCATAAAGAAATGAGCAAAGGTTAAAAATGACATTTTGTTAGTGTCCTAGAAAAGATCAAGCAAAACTCCTTTTTATTAATACTTTGATCTACTCAAAACTCTAAATCTGTTCCTATATTCTGTGAAACCCATGACAGAGTATTATAGTGGTCAGTGGAGCTGGCTGCAGTCCTCTATGATGTATTATGCTCTAATAAACTTCCAGCTCAGCTATATGTCCAGGGTAGTATAAGGCTTATTTTATGGCTTAAATTTCATCTTCAATCTAGTAAGGTCCAGGAACATTCAGCCTTATGGCCTGGCAATGTTTGCCGGGTTCTTACAGAATAAGATTACTTAATTAAAGTCTTAACCTTTTTTCACAGACTCTCTAAAATTTCTCTGGTCTTATCATAGCATCTATTTCAGACTTACCTGTACATTTACTGCTGCAGGAGGGATGCCACTTCCTATGAAAGCGTGTGGCACATGCAGCAAAAATCCTAAGGGAGAACTGGAAATATGATAGAGCCATTTTATGAATATGACTCATTCTTTGCTGTTTCAAATCTTCGTTCAAAATAAGCTGCTGATGTGTGGTGCTTCATGTCTAGTTTTGTGAAGACTTTTCTTCCTCATTAACTTGACATAGAGAGCATCAATCCTGGGGTTTGAATAAATATCAAGTTCAGTTGCTTTTCTTGCAGTTTATAATCACCACGTATCTCTATGCTCTTGTCAGATCTGAACAATTGAGACTAAAGAAGTTACCCACACTGTGAGGGGCATAGACTAAATAATTATGTGCTTTTCCAGCCAAAGAAGAATGGCTTTCACCCTGCAGTGAGCTCTAGATTCAGCGAGGTATAATATCCTCAGGGCTGGATCCAGTTTTACATATGAGGAGATTTTTGCCAATGGCAGTATTCTGGCATGTGAAATTGTTATAGAGGTTATGCTCAAAGAATTATGGAAAGTTAAACTGAATGAGACCTTAGAATTCATCTTATCTCACTCCTTCATTACATGTATACTGGTAGACCCTAACACACTGTCTAGTTAAGAGTGGGACTGAGAACTGACACTGATGTCTCTTGGCTTTCAATCCAGGGCCACTTTTATTATGAAATAATTTGAGTCATGAAATATTTGAAGTGTGAATATCAAAATTTAATTCAGTAAGGCATAAATAGTATATTATTTTATTATTATAAGGTAGAATGGAAACTGAGTTTCTGAGAAATTGTGACTTTAGCAAGGTAATCTTATTTATTCATTCCCATTTTGGTGTGCTATTCATAACACCTCATTTGGGCATCAAATCTTGACTATGTGTGTTGGGAAAGCAGACTCTTCAAGTGAATAAATCCACATAAATACAATCTACCCCATGCAGGGAAGACTACCAGCAGACCGTGCCAAACATTAGCCCCAGCTCACAGCTTTGCTAATTGTAGAAAATACTAGCAGAAATATCAAGTTGCTTTTTGTGTGTGCTCTCTTCATAATGTGGCATTTCTTAGTTCTTTTTCAGTTTACTAAGATTTGATTTGGTTCCCCTGCAAATTTACTTTCTCTAATTTTTTATTTATACCCACCTTGTCTTCTGTGAAAGTGTGCAATAGTGCAAATATGTGTATGTGATAAAAGGAAGTGCCTAAGAGAGAATGGGAGGGAAGTAGGGACACATGCATAATAAAGAAAAATGCGATGGAGTTTTCTTGTGTCTCTCAATTATCACTTCACCAAAGTATAAGGAGTATTCAGTATGAATTATGGGCTCTATGCTCTTTTGACGCTGATATTACTTAACCCAATATGATCTAAAAATAACTTTAACGTGAGCTGTCTTTTGTATACAAATGTTGTTATAGAAAACTATTTTGAAAACAAGATAAATAATCATAAACCTAAACTTGCCTATAATTCTCACTCTGATTTGTAATCTGCTCTTTTTAATTCATTTAATATAAGACCAACATTTCCATGCATAGTATTATATGATATAGATATACTATAATTTACATAATCAGTCTTATATCATTGGTCATTTATGATTTACACTTTTGTAGTATTAACATATTTTAATAAGCAATACATTCTCATTATTAAATCTTTAAGCACATCTTTGATTTATTACATAATATAAATAAGTAGACTTGACATTTCTAGATTATTCTCTCAAATTTGTGACTGAATAACTTCACGTTAGTTGAATTAAATTTTAAAAATACTATTAATCAAATATTTCTTGTACACCTATTTGGTCAAGCACTAGGTACTATGGAATGCAATAAAGAGTAAGAGCTATATGACAGATTGCTAATTTGTTTTCTAATTGTTCTTCCGTACATCCTCCTCTGTAACATAGAATCCCTGATTTGTAGGGTATGGCTACCAGTATAACACTATCTTTCTCGGCCTCATTTGCAGCTAGGTTGGTTATGTGACAAAGTTATGGCAAATAAAATATGAGCATAAAAAGATATATGTAAATTCCAAGAAATGTCTCAAAGGGAGGTTGAAGATCAGCCATTGCAGCGAACGGCATGGCTGGAGCTTCAGCAGCTATCTTGTCCATGATAAAGAAGCAGGACTTTGAGGATGTTAGTGAGAGAGGACCTCATGATACTTAATAGAATATTACTACTTGTGAGTAGAAGGGAGTGAAATAATAACTTGTGAGGAAATAGAGAAATAGCTGGACATCAACTGAGTTTGAAACAAGCAGTTTCAGTGTTCTAGTATGAATATCAACATTACACATTTTATGCTGTTTAAGTCTTATTCTAGTAGTATGGGCAGTTTTTGAGAATTCTATTCATGTTTATAAATATAAGAGAATAGGTTTAGACGATAAGTTACTTTTTTTCTTTAAACAACATAGTTCAGTATGCTGAATTAGAATTGAATCCAAATCCACTCACAGGACAAAATACTAAATATACAATGTTTATGCCAACAGACCAGCACCTGTAGTTTGATATATAGAGCAAATACATTATATAACATACCATACTGTTATTTGCTTTTCTCAATATAGCATACAGGTATTTATGTGTTAAAAAGATCATCTTTTTAAATGGCTTCAATAAGTAGCATACATGATAGGTAGAAAATAGACAGGGTGAGGGCAAGACTAGTATGGGAATGTAGAAGCTAAAGAACTTACGACACATGGACGTGAACTAAAGGGGGGAGTGTGGGTGGGAGGGGGTGTGCAGGGTGAGGGGGAGTGAAGGGGGGAAATGGGACAACTGTAATGGGATAATCAATAAAATATATTTAAGAATAATAAAGAATAAAATCTACCTTATTGATTAACCACGGTATCACTAGTTATTCTGCATTACTTGGAGATTTAATTGTCATTTGAATGATTGTTTCTAATTTTTCTCTATAAAGTACTTTGTAGTTAAGATTTGTTACTTAGGCAGATTTTCCCATCAGTAGAATTATTGGTCAAGAATATAGTAATATTTACGTTCTTAATACATATTTCTAAATTGCTTATCATAAGGGCTGGGAAATAATTTAAGCTCTCCCGAGTTAGACTGTGTGAGAGTGCTGTTTTGGTCACCTTGGCTGATTGCATTGTGAAGTTAGGGCATTCTGTTTTAGTATCTCCAAAGCTCAGGAGCCATCAACGCAAGTTCCACTGTGTTTCATTTCCCTTAGCTTTTTCTCTCTCTTACTTTTTAATTATACATTTGTTACAAAAGGATCTGGGGTAACGTAAGTGTACTAAGGGAGATGGAGGAATTGAAGGAGGGAGAATGAGCAAGAAGAGACTACTAAAGAGAAACTTGGTTTCCACTGAAAATTTCCAAAGGATCCACTGCTTCAACTTCCTGAGCCAAGGGCCCAGACTACCCTGGCAGCTTCTGTAACTTATTGGATAATAATTGCCTGAGCAGTCAGTGGACCATCTGTTCTAGCAGTAACTCTGACCATTGTACCTGATACAAGATATTGGAAAGTTGGCCAATTTTAATGACTTAATAGTGGTTTTATCTCCAGATCTCAGTTATTTGTATTTACTGTATAGTGTTTTTTTTCATGGGCCAAAAGCAATTTTTAAAGGGTAGCATATATTTTCCCAGACTTAGACTTCATATCTGGAAAAGTAGGTGTCCAGATGATTAGCAGTCAAGTGATAAACTTGACATTAAGTGGCCGTAATGCAACACTATTACCTGAGCTGAGATATCATTATTTTAATCTGAAGAAGAGAGTCCATTTGCCTTTTAGTCTTTTCTGGACCACCTGGTATGCTGAAGAATCAAAAGAATGGCCCACTTCCTCTCTCTCCTTCCTTTAATGATTCATCATTACACATGTAAAATATTTCTGAGAAAATTGCTCTTTTATATGATAACAATTTAAGACATGATTTTGTAAAACCCAGGAAGAAAAATTCCTATATTTTTTATTATGGTAAATATATATATATATAACATAAATTTATCATTATAACCAATATTTAAGAGTGCATACAGTTCAACGGCATTGAGAACATTCACACTGTTGTGCAAACATCAACACCATCCATCTCTGGAACTTTTCACCTTACCCATCTGAAACTTTGTATCCATTAAACTGTAACTTCCCATTTCCTCTGCGAGCCACACCCTGACAGCTAGCATACTTCCTGTTTCTGTGAATATGGCTACTCCAGGTACTTCATATAAGCGAAGTCATACAATATTTGTTCTTTTGTGTCTGACTTATTTCACTTAGCATAATGTCTTCAAGGTTCATCCATATTGTAGACTGTGTCAGAATTTCATTTTATAAGGCTGAATAACATTCCATTGTGTATATTTCACATTTTGTTTACTTATTCATCTGTCAATGGATACCTAATTTGCTTCCACCATTGTAACCAAATTGGTTACAATGTAACCAAATTGGTTACAATGGTTACAATGGTGAAGGCAACCAAATCCTATGAGCATTTGTGTACAAATATACATTCAAATCCCTGATTTCAATTCTTTTGAATATACAAGGTCTGTCTGGAAAATGTACAACCATGGTTAATATAACAAGAACAGTTCGCACACCATCAGTGTTACCTGGAAGCCAAGGACGTGGACTGGAATGCACATGCATGAGCAATGATGACTTCACTGTACTAGTCAGTGGAGGCTGTTGAGTGAGCACATGTACTGTGTAGCTGTCTCACTCAAAATTACTGAGTAAGTAGAACAATGAATCTGCATCAAATTTTGTGTTAAGCTTAAACGTTCCTCCATGGAAACTAGATGATTCAGAAGGCTTTCAGGGATGATGCAATGACTGCAGTGCAAATTAAAGTCGGCACAAACGTTTCAACGATGGTCGAGAATCTGTTGAAAGTGATCCATGCTCTGGAAGGCCTGCAACAAGAAGAACACCTGAGAATGCTTAACTCAACCCCGCTACAACCCCGATTTGGTGCCCTGCGACTTCTGGCTTTTCCCAAAACTAAAGTCACCTTTGAAAGGCAGGAGATTTCAGACCATCAACGAGATTTAGGAAAATATGATGAGGCAGCTGATGGTGATTCCTGAAAATGATTTTGCGAAATGTTTTTGAACAGTGAAAGAGACACTGCGAGAACTGTGTGAAGTTCCCAGGTGCCTGCTTTGAAGGGGACTGAGGCATCATTGTCCTGTGTACAGTGTTTCTCATACCTTATATCTTCTTCACTATATGAAACTGCTTTTAGCCATAACTCTTATAACCAACAATCGCATAGCTAGATTACATGGTAATTCTAGTTTAATTTCTTTAGGAGCTACCACACTGTTTCCTCAATGATCCATGTTGTCTTTCCCCCTGTGATTTCATATGATCCTCTTAACTGCCCTACAAAGACCTTGCTTAAGTTATTATTTTTTTAAAATTCTGTAACAACTAACTGTTTTGCCATTTTTCACTGGTGCCAAATATTGTTTGTTTGTGAATCTAATGCCATCCCATGGAAAATTTTCAGGGTTCTGATGATTTCTTCTGTCTTCCATCTGGCCCGAGCAGTCTCAACCCATTGTCTTGGCCAGCCAGTAACTGCTGTTCTCATTCTGCAGATGAAGAAATTGATTAGGTGAGCAGGTCTGTTGTGAGAATAAGTTGTTATAGTACAGGAGTAACTGAAAAGCATAGTAACCGTAAGTGGGTTCCACAGGTTAGTTAAGGAATTGGAGAAGCTAAATATCAAACTATATGTAGCTGAACACTTTCTGCTGTCTCCGGACTTCTATGTTCTTCAAGCCTTAAGAGTGAATTCTAGAACTGTTGTATTTCCTCAGTTGGCTTATCTTTTTTTGTTCAATTCATTTTGCATTTTTATTTTGTTATGGGATAGAGTGCATAACATGTCTGGCAGATTCTTTCTCCCTCTGTGATTCTAAGTTTATATTATTGCAAATAAAATTTGATAAGCAGCAGCAGACAATGCTGTTCTATGAGCCTTTTTCAAGATCAGAAAAAACACCAAGAGAAATAAAAATGAGGCATCATAGATATTACTTGACACTTAAAAGTACTGAATACTCACTAGGAAACTTAAGAGCAAAGCTTAAAAGAAATGGTAAACTTTCCCATATTTTTGTATAATGTATGTATTGGAAACCATTATGTTTTGCTCTGCTTCTGTTAATAATAACAAACATGGTTAACCACATGTTTGGTTAAAAAACGAAGTTAGATGATAAGTTTGCAGACTTAAAACTGAATATCCTACAGAGCTACAATATTTGTGGGGTTTCCTTGGTTTCTAAATGGTATCTATAAAATTTAACTACTTTGCAAGTATGGGCAAGCAAACCTGTGCAAATATCTTCTATAGAAAGGACCAGGGGAAGAGAGAGGTGGCCCGATCTTCAAGCATGATCACAAAAACAACAAATGAAAAAGACTCTTGATTTTTAGTTAAAACATGTGCTGGTAATATAATATATATCATTCATTATATTGGTCATATAACCTGTATCATACTACATGATATATGTATCATATGATATACATCATCAAACCATATGATATATATTATGTCCCATACATTTTTATTTCCTTTTTCTTGAAAAAGTTTTATAGTAAATGGTTTATAGTTTTATCCTGGGGTAGTAATTCACAAATGCTCCCTAGAGGTCTAAGGCTATGTCCATCATGGATTGTTCAATGAATAAGTCTTCTCGTTTTCCACAGTCATATGTAACCACACCCTAGCTTTGTTTTCAGATAGCAAAGGAAGAAACGATCAAAATGTTCATGCTCTCGTGTCTTTCTAGAGCAGCTCAGCAAAGTGAGGCTGGCCTTCTATACGGCCGTTGTTTTAATGACATTGGGAGCATTTAGGCCAATTAAGAGATACTTTTGGGAGAATGAATTGGATTAGCTATACAATTGAGTTTGATTAAAATCTCTTTATTGAACACTTTTTTTCTATTTTTTCTGTCACTGAGCTATGGCCACGAACAGTTTGAACTTTATTTCCAATAAAGACTTCTAGCAATGTTCAATTCCACTGGAATTGTCCAAACTTCAGTTCTGTTTGTCTGACGAGGTGCTCTCATTAGCCAGGGATCATCACGAACAGGTAACTTCAGCTCTGAAGTCAATCACAAATAAGGCCCTTCCTTTTCATTCTGTGATCCTGCTGCCGGGGCTCTGAAGGTGTCTGAGTTTCCAGCACTTGATATCATGGGTTTTTAAAGGATTTTAGATGGCCTTTGTTTATTTATTTATTTAGCTTTTCAGTTAAAGTTGACATGCAATTTTATCTTAGTTTCAGATGTACAGCATAGTGACTATACAGTTATATAATTTATGAAATATCCACTGGATCCGTGCAGTACCCATCTGACACTGTACATACTTACTTCAGTATTATTGACTAGATCCCCTATGCTGTACTTTTCCTCCCATGATTGTTTTTGTAACTGACAATTCATACCTTTTAATCTCTTCCCCTTTAGATGGTCTTTGTGACAAAATTTTTCTTCTTGCTCAGAAAAAAAACTCATAAAGCAGGGGAAAAAAAAAACAATTAGTTTCCTATTGCCAAAGCTCTACTTGTTTTCCTACTTCTTTCTTTGGAGGAGTCAGGGGACCATCTCTGCCTCAAGCTCCAGTGATCTGGTCTGCAGTGGCTCCTTCTCCGGGCCTGTCCTCACAAGCCCGTGCAAACAGTGATGATACTGGAGCGAACGCGTCAATGAATAAATACTATTAAAAATGACTTGTGTTTTTAACCATCAGTACAATGGAATCTTCAAGTACGAGAATGTTGGTAGAGTGTCAGATTGCAGAATCATACAGAGCCTCTTCTTAGTTTATGTGGCCTGGAGCAATTCGTTCGGTTTACAGCAGTAAGCAGGCTGCCCGGGCCCTCCCTACTTCACACGCCCCCTCTCCCTTCCCACTGGCTGCTTCCTCCTTCTTTCCTCGCCCTTAGAGGTAGGCGGAATTAATTTCGATTTATTTTTTGTCCCACAGCGGTTCACCTTGCTATCCGGGATCCTCGGAAGTGAAAGTTGCTCTTTTATTTTAAGCTTCTTGTCCACATTTAGGATCTAGCTCCAAATGCTTCATCTGGACTGCATGTGTCTAGGACGTCCATCCCCACACAGTCACAGCACTGGCCCATCCAGAGGCGGGACCAGAGTACTGATGCAGTCTGTCTCCCAAGTTACCCTTTCATCGCTTGGGTCTTCCGCATCCTCTTGTTTTCTAGGTGTTTTTATTTGGGGCTGACTTAGCAATAGCAATCTCCTTGGACACTGTAAGTAAAACTTTCCTTTGAGAGCTATAGAAATGTCTGGGCTTAGGTCTAACCAGGAAATACAGTGTTGGTCACAGAAACCCTGAACTCAGTTTGAAATTCATGTTCTCATAAGGTTGATTATTTGTTCTCAGGTTGTGGTAGGCCACATATGGCCCCACCCCCAAAGGTGTCTGCATCTCAATCACCCGATATATTTGACCATTACTGTATATAGCAGAAGAATGGATATTTCCTTATAAGGCAACGATGTGATTAAATTAAGAATCTGGAGAGGAGGAGTTGATGCTGGATTAACTGGTGGACCCTAACTGCCATTACACATATCTTGTGAGAGAGTTTAGATGCACAAAAACATACAGAAAAAAGCAATGCGGAGATGGAGGCAGAATTGGGAATGAGGCAGCTAGGAGCCAAGGAACACCAAGGAACTGTCAAGAGCTACCAGAAGCGGAAAGAGGCAATAAACAAACAAACAAATAAATAAAGTCTCTCCCCTCGAGGCTCTGAGGGGAACATGGCCCTGCCTGTATTTAATTTCAACTTGTGACCTTCAGAACTTTTAGGGAATAGATTTCAGCTGTTTTCAGCTAATTAGTTTGTGGTAATTTGCCACAGCAGCCCGAGGAAGCTAGTACAATACACAGGTATTCCAGGGCTTCCCAAGGAAAAGTGAATAGATATATTTCCCTGGTATTTTGGAATTTTTTAGAAAAGCCTAGTCAGAAAAGTAACTGTGAGTTATTTAATTGATTAACTCACTCATCAAATATGTATTGAGGATTCCCTGAAAATTCGAAAGGTGAGCTAGTGGGAAGACTGCCAGAAGCACACTATGTAGCAAGATGCACTGGAAAATAAGAAAGGTCAGGGCACGCTCAGAGACTTACAAAGCAAAGCTAGGAGGGGAGGCGTGAAATTGGGTGGTGAATATCTCAAAGGTCACAGAGTTTACTCTGGAATTTATCCTTTGGGGTATAGAATAAGAGTTATAGAGAAATTTTAAGTATTGAAGTGAAGTTGCAAACTCTAATTGTATATGAAAAACCTATGACTCCTTGCTATTGAAATAGGATAGAACTTTCTCTGTTTTCCACTAGGATAAAAAGTACTACAGCCTTTCCTTCTTTGCCTAAATAATTTGGCCTCCAATTCCTCATCCATAGAAAATTTTCCTTTTTCGTGCATGATTGTATTCACACATGATACATTATTGCACAACTGTATTACAGGCCCATTCTTTGTGAATGACTGTAAATTTAGTTCTGGATAATGAGAATTTTTTTAAACTTCAGTTTATACTGAATTCTAATGCTTTTATATTATACATATTATACATATGTTACATCATACAAATATCATGCATATACAATAACGTTTACACTGTACATATAAGAACAGTTGAAATTCTCTAGATTTGCACATACTGCCTTGTGTGGAGGGGGGAGGGGGGAGTTTGAGAATGTAGGGCAGGGTTAAGTTGCTTATAGTTCCGTTCAATAGCTTGTGCCTTTTCTGTGAGATGTGAGTAATGTAGGGAAAAAATAATTTTCCTCTCTACCTTTACGAGTTCTTGGCTGAGACCTCTATAATCAAAGAAAGATTAACAGAAGAAAAATAGCAAGTTCTTTAACATGTAAAACTCAAGTATACTCGGGAGATATCCAGGAAAACGGAATAACCCGAAGAGGCAACTTTAGAATTTAGGCTTAAATATCATCTTCATAGAGAAAGGGGTGGGGTCGTGTACGGCTCGTAGGGGAGAATAAATGGTTTTAGGAAAGGCAGAATGAAGGGGCCCTGAGAAGAACAGGTGAGAAGAAAGGTCGTCGTGACAGAGTTTGCCTGGGCCATGACTTCCTTTGTCTCCTGTGATAAGACTCACACTTCTGGTTGGTGAAACTCCAGGGAGGATTTATGACAGTGAAGTTCCTTTTGGAGGATCATCAGTCTTTAGGCCAATCAGGGTTGTTCAGAGATGGTCTCCCCCTGCACTGGCTGTTTGGCAAGTACCTGCAGTTCAAAATAATTACTATTCCAAAGAGGCTCAACTCTTACAGTCATGTTTTGAGATGACGCGTTCTACTGCCATTGAACAAAAGAAAGCCAAGTGATAAGGACAGAGCCCCACCTCGTATGTGCCTCCCTGAGTCACCGCCATGCCCTTGCCTGAGAAGTCCCTTTCCCCAAAGTCTCACCGTTTACCCTAACCAGGAGCCCTGTGAGAATGCTCACAGCTTATTCTCTATGTAAAGTATCGATAGCATCTTGTATTGTGTGAAGTCCGGTATTGAAAAAGTAATCCACTAATGCTGATCCTTATCAGGGATATAAATTTCTTAGAAGTACAAATTAAAAATAGTTTGGAAAAGGCATTGAGGTTTTCTAGCAATAGGGAGTGGATGAATTTCGGTTGCTGATAATTGCTGAGTGCGAATGTCACTGATCATTGAGGTAAGTAAGCCTTTATTCTGGAATTAGTTCATAATGTATTTGTGCACATGTAGTCAGAGAGCAAAATTCTCAAACGTTACACATTTAGCCATAAATATCTCAAAGAAAGGTACAACTGAATGCCAAGAAAATGAAAATGTTTTAAGTAAATACTCTAGGAGCTGAGATTAGATGAGAATACTGGAGATGCGGGTGGCATTTGAATACTTCTCACTTGGCTCTGCTTTAAGAAATACAACGCTCTGAAACATTCGCCAGTGCAGTTACCAGCCTCTTGGAGTCCTGAGCATGGAGGAAAGGTGCCAACTGCAATCCTGAGAAGCTCAACTTAAGCCTGGAGTTTATGTAAATAGCCTTTATCCAGAAGATAAATGGATGACTTGAAAAAATAAGAGCCTCTGCCCATGGAACTCTCTTTTCAAATGAAAGACATTTAATCCTGGAGCCACGGAGTCCTGGCCGATTTCCCATATTCGAACCGAGTACTTTCATAGACATAGATATAATGCCGCTGCTTTGTCAGCAGTGAATAGCTATGCTAGACTCTGGAAGGGAGCTGTGAAGAGCCAGGGAAGACTGCCATCTGGTGGCAGTATGAAATTACTACCAAGATAAAGTCACAACCTCCCAGGGCTTGATCAATTATTTGTTTACTATGTAATTTCTAAAGCAAGAGAGACATGATATTTTAAATAAAATAGCCCCTGAGCATTGCTTTAATTAATTGCCATATTGTTATTATTTCACAAGTTCCTTCTTGCTTTTTTCCTATTGTTTTACCTTTTCTCCGAAGTGTGGGGGAAAAGTACAGGACAGCTCATATATTGTTTTTATTCTATTTAGACTTTCAGTTTTCCCTACTCATTGTTTTCTAGTTTCCAGAAATGAGATAAACCCTCTAGTTACTGTACTGGCAATGGAAGACACAATTCTGACCCCCTTAAGAGGTCAAGACAAATATAGAAGAATGAATAAGATGGGAATTAATAAGCATAATCTGAACAGTCTGAAAGTGATGAGCCTTTAGCCAGACTCCAGTCTGGTCTGCATCTGAGGATATTGTTTAATCCTTTTGTTCTTGAGTTTGATGAATCAACTTTGGCTAGTTTCTCTGTCAGCTGAGTTTTAACTTGGCAGATAATGCAGATCATGTACTTGCGTAGAGATTTTAATGTGTTTAAAGTGTTTCTATGATCCCAGGGCCAGATTCTGGTGTTATAAAACCTATGTCAATAAATACTCAGCTCTTAAACATCCCTTATCATCACTCTTACTCTCTACCAACTCTCTCTTTCTTCAAAGTGATGTGTGAGTGAGTTGGAGCATTTTCTGCAGAATTTCAAATGTTACATATGCATGTATGGATGTATGCAGGTGTGTGTGTGTGTATGAATGCATGCAGGTGTGTGTATGTGTGTATGGATGCATGCAGGTGTGCATGTGTGTATATGAATGCATGCAGGTGTGTATGTGTGTGTATGGATGCATGCAGGTGTGTGTGTGTATGAATGCATGCAGGTGTGTATGTGTGTGTATGGATGTATGCAGGTGTGTGTGTGTATGGATGCATGCAGGTGTGTATGTGTGTGTATGGATGTATGCAGGTGTGCATGTTTGTGTGTGTGTGAACTTCACTTCATAGTCAATATTTCCTCAGTATAAATTTAAGATCTCTCCACTTCCTGTACAAACTATATGTAATAAAATTAATCTCCTCTCAAGCTAATACTTTAGACATGCATTATAAAAAAATCAAAAAAGATATATCTAAATTTTCTGTTATAATGATAGCATTTCATATATAAGTGGAAAAGACACCTGGATCCAAACACCCTTCTCTTTTCTCTTTATTCCCCGTAAGTAACCAAGAGCAAATGCTATGATGGATGGTGAACTTGGCCATGCTGGAGGATCTGGTCTGTGTCACTGTCTACCAACAAATCCCTCCAGGAAGGTCCAGATCTAAATGACTGGATTTATTGATGATTTTATTCACCATGAATGTATGTAGTCTGATTAATGCTTGGAGGCTTAGTGCCCAAAAATCTTCAAGAAGAATACAAACTAGCTAGCTGACTTCCCTGAAGTTCTTTAGGAGAGACATCGATCATCATTAAATAAATAAGTCTCTACATCCCATGCCCTAGAGCAGACAACACAGAGTTGCCCAGGTGAGCAATATTACTTCGTTACCTATCAGTCCCTGAGCATCAGAAGAGCTGATGTGGCGACTCACTTAAAGTTTTCAGTGGCTCCAATGAGTGAGGCAGGTTGTTTCTGGTCTATAGCCCAGGGCCTCTTTAATATAGTGTCGCCTGATTCAGAAGCTGTGTGGTTGTTCTGTTTGGTACCTCCCAAGATCCTTGGTGTTGACTTTGAACACATCATGTAGTCTATGTTATTCATGTCCTCAGTCTCATTGTTAAATTGCAACCTCACTTCCTGAGCACCCAAGCCTCTTCCTGCAACACTTTCCAAATTGCAGTTTCCTGTGTGCCTTTTGGAGTACACTCAAGACTCTGAAATTCTCCTTCTCTAAAACCGTAGGCGATCTAGATAGGTCATCCTGAGTACTAACCCCCAACCTCAACTTTAGGCAAATGAGGTGATTTAAGAAACCATATCCTACCATGTCTGCCCACGAAAAGTCTAGCTGTTGTTAATATACTGAGAATGGTTTGCATGACATTGATGTAACCTGGCAGCCAAGGAGAGTGGACTGCAACGCACATGTGTGAACAATGATGACTTCACTGTACGAGTCAGTGGGGTGGTAGGCCCATGAGTGAGCATGTGGATTGTATGGCTGTCGCAGTCAAAGTTACTGAGCAAGTAGAAGAATGAATCTGCATCAAATTTTGTGTTAAGCTCGAACATTCCTGCATGGAAACTATTTGGGTGATTCAGAAGGCTGCGGCTGTAGACAACTGGTGATTGGCAGCTTTGTCACCACAGCGCCCACTCATGCATCATGTCTCCTGAAGAGTATTTTGCTGAAACATGAAATCACTCAGGAGATTCAGCCCCTCTACAGCCCACATTTGGCACCCTGTGACTTCTGGCTTTTCCCGAAACTAATATCACCTTTCAGGGGCAGATATTTCAGATTGTTGATGAGATTCAGGAAAATAGGATGGGGCAGCTGAGAGCAGTTAGGAGAACTGTGTGAGGTCCCAAGGTGCCTGCTTTGAAGGGGACTGAGGCATCATGGTTCTATGTACTAAGTTTCTTGTGTTCTGTACCTTCAATAAATGTCTACTTTTCCTATTACACAATTGGCTGGATACTTTCTGAACAGGCCTCCTATTTTCTGAAATTCGGTATATATATATATATTTTTTTAATTTATTTATTTATCTTTAGAGGGGAAGGGAAGGAGAGAGGGAGAGAAATATCAATGTATGGCTGCCTTTCATGGGTCCTCTGCTGGGAACTGGCCTGCAACCCAGGCTTGTGCCCCGACTGGGAATGGAACCACGATCCTTTGGTTCCCAGGCCTGCACTCAATCCACTGAGCTCCACCAGCCAGAGCTGAAATTTGGTATATTTTTTTCATGTGTCTTCACATTGCACATATTTTCTAGGATTGCTTTCCCTGTGAGCGGGCATCCTTTTAAGTGTTCTGATTTGTTTTCCTGTGAATTGATAGTTAATCTCGAAGCATGATAGATTTAGGTTTAGATTTCTTGGTCAACCGCTCCATAGATAGTGAATATTATTTTTTATCATGATGTACATAACATCTGTTTTTTTGTTTGTTTTTAATAAAGTAAAGCTGTTGGTGATCACTGTTAACTGAAATCATAAGAAAATCGTGGCCACTGGATCTTGATTTTGCTTCCAGAGACACCTAAGCCCAGGGCCCTGCCTGGGCTGCCTGCTAAGGGTGTGCAGTGGCAGCCGAAGTCTCAGGAAATTGCACTGGGCTGCAGATTTGATGAGCCTGGTCAACGTGTTTGAAAGTTGCATTTTCTAGTCAAGCAAAACCAAGACAAAATGAACAAGGATTTTTTAAGATTATTTAAAAAAATAAAAATCACTCAACCTGTCGATCAAAGATTATACTACCGAAGACACCATTAAGAGAGTGAAAAGACAAACTACAGAGTGGAGAAGACTATTGCAAAAACAGATAAGTGATACTAAAAAGGGCTTGTATTCAAAATGCGCAAAGAACTTTTACCAGTTAATTACAAAAATACACACAGCACAGTAGAGAAAATGGGCAAACAACTGAAGAGTTACTTCACAAAATAGGCACTTCACGATGACCAAGATAACATGGGAAACCTATTCAGTCACATTATTTATCTGAGAAACATAAGTTAAAACCACTGTGAGATAACATTATAGAATCACTGGAATGGTTAAATAAAGACTGACAGTGCCAAATCTTAGCAAGAATATGAATAAGCTGAAACTTTGTATGCTCCTTCTAAGAGTATATCCTAGAAAACCTTTTGGTAAACCTGGGCATATACATACCCTATGGCCCCCAAATTCTATGCCATACAGAAACATATGTATATATGCACCCAAAAGAGAAATGTATATATGTGCACTAAGTGATGTATACAGGAATATTCATAACACCATTATTTGTAATAGATAAAAATTAGAAACAATTCACATATTCTTCAGTAGTAAAGAGATGAGTACGGTTTGGCATATTCATAGAACGGAATACCCTATAAAGTTATACTTAACAAGAAAGAAACCAGATACAAAAGAGGATTTATTCTAGGATTCAAAGTATAAAGGCTTTCAAACAAGGAAGAGAAGTAATTATGATTTTTAAAGTTAGAATAGTAGGTAGCTTCAGGGAAGAGAGATTGGAAATGTACTGTGTTTAGGCATGAGGAAGCTGCTGGTGGACTATTAATATTCTATTTCCAGATCTGGGTAGTACTTACACAGGCTCATTCAATTTGTATCAAGTCATTGAGCTGTTCTTATTATTTGTGCATTTTTCTAAAAGCATTACATACTTCAGGAAGTAAATTTATTAAAATATTGTATTTATAATATAAGCAAAGGACAACTGAGTGATTTCTTTAAAAAAGTAGAACTGACAACTTTCACACTTCTAATAATGTTTCATAAGTTATATTAGGAGGAAAAAAATATGATGAATCATATCCTTCAAGATGTCAGCCAAAAATGTGAAGTTACGATGATTGAAATGAAGATTTATAAACATTAGAAGTGAAAATAAACTTTGCCATATTTTTATATTATTGTATGTGATTTTAGCAACTGAGAAAATAAAGCCATAGTGATCAACAATATGTTTGTAAAGTTAAGCAACAAAAATATGAAAACAATTATTTATTGCTTTTTCAGTTTTGCTTATAATTATGTTAAACTTAATCCAGTACTTCATTACATTTAAAATCACTAAAGTTAACATTAATTCCTTAGAATTTTTTAAACAGTTATAAAGAAAAAAACTACATAATTTTAGTACCCTGCTTCTTCCTAAAAATGGGCAAGTTAATAGAAAGAAGTGATGTGCTGACAAATGAAAAGCATTTCTTTTTCTGAAAATACTCTCGGAAAATGTTTAGGAAAAAAATGCAGACGATTTTAGTATGCTGATACCTGAAACAGACATAAGACAGTAAGCACAACATACGTGTTAGCTGTGGTTATTTTTGAATGAGCAGGTGACTCTAGTGAGGCAGATTTTCTATATAGTTGCACAAGAGTTCAAGTTTTTCCTGACATGTATGTTTATTATATTTGTGAGACTGTGTTTCAATAATGAAATCCATGAAAAAAAATTAATGCACTGAGGAAGCCCTTATCCTATTTTCAATGACTTCTGTAGTGAAGGTATTGCTTTACAGGCAGACTGAATTAAGTACACCTACTGAAATAGCAGCTGCACTGTCTAGAATTTTTAAAAGTGATCCTCAAGGAAGCTTAGACAGATGAATCTATATAGGAAATATATTCGCAGTATTATTATAAGTAAGTTATCGCAGTGAAGGAATAGTAGCCAGAAGTTTACAAAGGGTTGCAGAATGTTTTCAATAACGTATAGAAACAAAACATAAAGCAAAAATGCAGAGTCCTCATGACACTGTCGAGATAGGAAGGGATTGTGGCATTATTTTGTGCCATTTAAGGGTTTACTGGAGCTTCAACCTGAGTCTCGGCTTCTCATCTTCCTCACTGAACAACATGAGCTGCAGCACACGCTCCAGCTTCCCTACAAGCGACCGGACCCTGGGCTCCGTGCAGTTGCCCAGCTACCAGGTCCCGCTGACCAGCAGTGCGTCCAATGTCTATGCAGGTGCTGGGGGCTTGGGCTCCCTGATCTCTATGTCCAGCTCCACCAGCTTGTGAGGCAGCTGGGGATCTGGGGGCTTTACTGCAGGGATGGCCAGGGGTCTGGTGGGCACAGGGGGCATCCAGAGTGAGAAGGAGACTATGCAACACCTAAATGACTGCCTGGCCTCCTACCTGGAGAGGGTGAGAAGCCTGGAGCCCAATAATTGGAGACTGGAGATCAAAATCCAGGAACACTTAGAGAAGAAGGGACCCCAGTTCAGAGACTGGGGGCATTATTTCAAGACCATTGAGGACGTGAGGGCTCAGATCTTTGCAAATTCTGTGGACAATGCCTGCATCGTTTTGCACATCGCCAATGCCCGTCTTGCTGCTGATGACTTCAAAGTCAAGTGTGAGATGGAGCTGGCCATGTGCCAGTCTGTGGAGAATGACATCAATGGGTTCCAAAAGGTCACTGATGATACCAATATCACTCGGCTGCAGCTGGAGACAGAGATGGAGACTCTCAAGGACGAGCTGTTCTTCATGAAGAAGAACCATGAGGAAGAGGAAGTAAATGGTCTACAAAACCAGATTGCCAATTCTGGGTTAACCACAGAGTTGGATGCCGCCAAATCTCAGGACCTCGGCAAAATCATGGTAGACATCCAGGCCCAGTATGACGAACTAGCTCAGAAAAACCAAGAGGAGCTGGACAAGTACTGGTCCCATCAGACTGAAGAGAGCACCACAGTGGTCACCTCACAGACCACTGAGATAGGTGCTGCTGAGACAACACTCACGGAGCTGAGACATAAGGTCCAGTCGTTGGAAATGGACCTGGACTCAATGAGGAGTCTGAAAGTCAGTTTGGAGAACAGCTTGAGCAAGGTGCAGACACACTATGCCATGCAGATGGCACAACTCAACGAGATCCTGCTGCACCTGGAGGGAGTCAGAGCTGGCCCAGACCCCTGCAGAGGGGCAGCTCCAGCCCCAGGAGTATGAGGCCCAGCTGAATATCAAGGTCAAGCTGGAGGCTGAGATTGCCACCTACCTCAGCTTACTGGAAGAAGGGGAGGACTTTGATCTTGTTGATGCCCTGGACAAGAGCCCTTCCTTACAAACCATCCAAAAGACTATGACCTGCAGGATTGTGGAGGACAGAGTGGTGTCTGAGGTCAAGGACACCAAAGTTTTGAGGCATTAATGGCAGCAGAGGGGGGCATCCTTTGGCAGGGTGGAAGGCCAATGAAAGTTTCATTGAAAGATAAAAAAAATTAAATAAATTTAAATAAAAATTTACTGATTGCCTTATGACACATCATTTTTGGAAATTTAAAAATGTGTTAATACTAATATCTATTTTACGAAAAGATGAATGCTCACATTTGTCTACCTTGCCCATGGTAAGTACCTGTCAATCATCTGCTGCCTAGAGGAACGTACACACTTAACTGGCCCTTCAATTAAAAGGAGTAAAACTTACTGTAATAAAGAAATCATCCTGTACAGAGCATTGGAAAATGGATTGTTAGGAAATAGTTTTAATGTCATATGCTTTTTATTGCTGAAAATAATGCAGCGAATATGGCACAACCTATAGAACCTCTCATCTTGCACACTTTAAAAACTAGGAAACAAAATTTCTAGCCATTCTTAAAATGTTCTGAAGAATTTCAGTGGGTTTTAAATGCAGTTATTAAAGTATTAATTAATTAACTACTAATTCAAATCTCTTTTGTTTTTAAAAGCAGTTTGACATCAGGGAAGGTAGGAATTTCCTAGCCAATTTGAATACCTTTGCAAAATTAGTAGACATTGTTGAAATATACATATCATGACTTAGAGCAATTAACAATGCACTTTTTCTTTTGGGTCTATGTATTTTTGTGAAGCAGCATGTTTTGGTGGTGACATTATTAAAATTCAATATATAAGTTCACTGAATTATGAAGCAAATGATTGAATTGCTGTACCGCAAAGTATAAAATCATGATTTGAAAAGTAATGAAAATGATTCAGCCATTTTCTCAATATTATTAATATTCAAAATAAAATTTTGCTTAAAATATTTTCACTTTAACTTTAATTCATTTTAATATTTCTACTTTGAGCTTGTTTCATAATGTGCATGATATCTTAATAGAGTAAATGTACAAAACTGCATGTATGTTAGTAGAGTACATATGTGTGTGATTTAATGTACATATACACATATCACATTTATGGTTCATGCTTAAAATTTTTACTGTTAAGAAGATATGATCAGAATGGCTCAAGATCAGTGATTTAGAAGTTGGTAGAAAAGAGCAAAGACAGCAAAGGACATGAGCGAATGACAGTTCCGGAGACAGAGGAAAGACGAGGATGCAGTGCTACCAGAGGCTGAGGGGAAAACGATCTTTTAAAAATGATGAGGTGGTTAACAGAGTTATGTGCAGCAGAAAGCTCGGGAACTACAAGGTCTGAGGAAAAGCCTCAGTCTGGGATTTATAACCGATGATTAGAAAGTTACTGGTGAAAATATTTTGTCAAGTGGCAGGAACAGAAGCCAGATGCTGCGCAGTCAATCCTCAGATAGCGAGTCAGTGGGAGGAGAGGCAGAGCAGCAGTAAGAGCTGATCGCTCGTGTTGAAGTCTGGCGGAGAATGAACGAGGCCATGGCGAGGCCAAGCCAGAGAACGCTCCAGAAGTGGGCAGGATAATTGAGTGCATAAGTCAACAGGAAAGTGGGAGGGAAAGTGTCGCAGTCAAAGGCAGAGAAAGAGGTGGGACGTTGTGTGAGAAAGGTAAGAAATCAAGTGCACTTTTAAAGCAGGAAAAAGAAAGATGTGAGACTTGATTATCTATGGACACAACCCCAGTGACTTAAGTGATTACATGCTTTGTGAGCTAGATAAAGGAGGAAAAGATTTCAAATATCATCTATGGATCCCTCACAAGGAACCAGAGCAGAGAGCCTCCGATAACTGAGGGACGTCGAGGAGCCAGGTGTCTCGCAACATAAATAACATAAATTTATGTCAGAGCCAAATTACAAGACCATTTCCATTTGTTGTTGTTGTTGATTATATTACCAGCAGTGAGTTAATTTTGGGAGGTGAGAAAAACAGAAAGTGCGATTTAGGGACTGGCGGAGAGAATAAAATGGAAAGTGAGAATCTTATAACCGTGGTGAGAAAACTGTTAACAAGCTGGTCCTAAGGACTGCGAGTAGGAAAACAAGTGAGGCAAGGAAGAGGCTGACAGGCAGAAATGACCTGAAGACTGAGAGGGAAGCATAGCGTTAAGTAAGGGTGAGCACAGAGGAAAGTCTCAGAATCCAAGATCTCAATGATGAAGAAATTCTGAAGGACAATGAGGTCCAAGTTCTGACTGTACTTACACAAGGCCAAAAAGGAGTAGAAAAAAATGTTCAACTGGATGTGAGCATTAAGGGCCTCTGCTGTCGTGTGCGTAGAGGGATGAAAAAGAGAAGAACACGAGATGAAGAGGGTATTATGAGCAAACGCCCTCTTTGCAGGGGAGGACCCTGGAGATGACTCAGGGCACGCCCGAGTCCTATAGAAGTTTGGAGATGGTGTTGGAGGGCCGTGTGGGAGAAGGCTTTATAAGGGGCTGGGGAATAGTGTGGGCCTGCAAAAAGAAGTGAGAAGGGCAGCCTTCACAGGAAAGTGTTTCAAAGAAATGTTGAGGTGGTAGGTGGGCAGCAGCCTTCAAGGCCTACATTCTTCACATACGTTGGGCACTTGTTCGCAATAGCACGAGCTTTTTCATTTTAGCCGCATTTTGGTGGCAAGAATGCCATTTAACATTTCCCATAATAGGAATGCTCAGAGAAAGAGTGAGGTGAATCATGCTCATTAAAATTTTTTCCAGCTCAAATAATAATATAGCAATGTTTTAAATCAGGTTGCCAGGATGGATACCTTTCAAAGACTCGCATTGAAAGGCTGTGTTTTAGTACCCAGAAAGTGAAAGTGATTTCAAATGTAATTTTTAAGCACTGAATTTAGAATACTTCTCCTGGATACAGAACTATTATATGGTACACCGCGGTTGCCATCTGCCATCTGCAGCAGAGTCGCTCTGCTGGACACTTTTCAAATGCTATTCGCATGTCCACTGATTCAAAACTAATTTCACCAAAAACTAATCTAAACAGAAAATGTGTCACATAGTTTATCCTAATGTAATTTCTATTTCTATAATTTAAACTAAGATTAATTCTCCTGCCCTTTGGCCACAGATTACCTCGCACAGTCAGAGTTATGATATTTGTAATTAAAATCGAAGTTATGGAAGTTATAACAATAACTGTGGGAATTAATAATTTTAAAATTTCCAGGAGGGAAAAATAAAGTAAAAGAAGATTCATTCATACACAAAGAACCATTCCAGTGTTCACAATACCAACGTTGTGAGTGAACCTGTCCTGGCATTTTGAAGGAGATGCACTTGTTACAGCATATTTAAAATTGCAAACCTTTGCATTGTCGTCCGTTATCTGGAGTGACAGCACTAGCATTTTTGAGGGCAGCCAGACTTCTCATTTATATTCTTAAGAATAACAATTGCACAGATAAGCTGTCTATTCTGACTGCATTTTAAAATCAAAATATATTGGTTAAGCATTGCCTCAAGTGTCCATTTCATTTTTGGCTAAATTCATAAAAGATTAGAGTAGCAAAAAGTGGATTGAATTGAGCTTGACAAAAGTGTGTGAAGAGCTTCTCTACCATGAGTACTCTGGAACAAAATTCTTCATCTTGTTTTGATCAAACAAAGTGTGTGACTATATTGAGTTCTTCCTGCAGCCAAGAGCTAGAATGTGATTTTTTCCAAGAGGGTGGTTAAACCTGCATCGGAGCAGGATGGTGACACTTCTGGATGTTAAATTGTCTAGTTCCCAGTTGCAGTAGGAAAAACAGAGGAAGATGCAGCTGAAATATATAAGCACTGTTAATTTGTTTCTTTAATGCATGATATATTCTTGAAACATGTGTTCGAATGTAAAGATTTAAAGTCATCTCAATAATAACTAAAGGATTTCTTTTCCAAAGAACATGGTAAGATCTTTGATCTTATGAGCAAGCATTATATTGCTTGTTAAGGTCTCTAATCATAGTTCCAGCAGGGATGTGCTGTCTTGGGCTTGGTCCTGGCGAGTGTAGCTGTAGAGGGGGACTTTAAAGGATCACAGGAACAAGTATAAAGGACACATGGACAAAAACTAAGGGGGGTGGAAATGGGAGGGAGGTGGGGAGCCCTGGGCGGGTGGAATGGGATGGGAGTAAAAGACAGAAAATTGTATTTGAACAACAACTAAAATTAAATTAAATTAAATTAAAAAAAAAAAAGAATCGAGGTGGAAAGGTAGTCCCTTGTCAGGATGACTTAGGAAGTAGACACACACACACACACAAGCATCTTCCTTCCTTATGGGTCAATTGCCCCTTCTCCAAATCAAGGGAATGGGCAGGGAAGACAGAAAACCCAAACTCTTACAAACATCTGAACTTCTGGTGGTAATTGGAACAGGTAAGGGAGAAAGGGGTTGTCTCAACCTCAGTTGGGCCCACGAGTGTCTAAGTGTCAAGTCACATGCATGCACCTGTGACTGCTTCTGAGGCCCCCAATCGAGTGCCAGCTCATACCCACCCACATGATCCCATTTTATAAAGAAGGTGATCAGAGGGGGAAGAGCTGAGGAAGGTTAAGTGATGCCCGCAAGGATTCTCACGTGGCAGGACCGCAGTCTGAAGTTCTAGGAGAAGTGAGAGAGATGGAAATGGACTTCCGATGAGCCCAGAATACCAGGCCTGCCAATCACAGGCCTGGGCAACCTCTGTGCAAACAATGTAAGGCTGCAAGGGACAGGAATGGTGTTGATGACAGCTTGTCTTTGGGACTGGGGGGAAAAAACTCAAAAGCGTATTCTTGCAGTGGGTACAAAGAATACATTCTGTGCAGAGGACCTAGTTTATGAGTATAGATGGTAATTTTATAAAACATCAGACAACTATCTGAAAGAGAAGACTATTTACATGGATGATCAACTTCAGATGATTTTTTTATATTCTTGCTTGTTTAAACATTTTTTGCCTTCATTTATAGTACACGATGAGAATATTATGAGTTTTTAAAACCACTTGATGATCTTACAAATTATTTATGATGATTCAACCATATAACAAACAAAAAAGAAAATACACATACACTCTACACACACACTCTCACAAACACACACACTCTCACACACACACATTAGAAGACACATTACATAGGGAATTACGTTCTCCTGGAATGATAGTTTGATGTGCATCGCAAACCTATACTCCTTATGATTAGATTCTAATCTTATTTCTTTATTTTAATATATAGTTCCTGAATTACTGTCTCTATTATTCTTGATCAAAGTAGAATTTAATTCTGGGTAAGAAAGTTAGTTAATGAGCCCTGGGGGTGTAGCTCAGTGGATTGAGCTACACAGCATGGGCCTGTGAACCAAACAACTGCAGTCTGATTCCCAGTCAGGGCACATGCCTGGGTTGCAGGCCAGGTCCCAACAGGAGACACACAAGAGGCAACCACACATTGATATTTCTCTCCCTCTCTCCTTCTCTTCCCCTCTAAAGATAAATAAATAAAATCTTTAAAAAAATAAAAATAATAAAATGATGAGTTTGGGGATCAACACTTAGAAAAATTGTCAAACTTTACATCTTCAATTGTGGAATAATCTGACATTATTAAAAAAAAGAAACTTAGTTAATGAGAAATTTCTTCCCAAGTATTACTCGAATTTACTTTTCTGATGAAACAAGGTAGGGACAGTGGAAAGAACAGTTGTTTATATAAGCAGAGAAGGAGGTGGTAATTTTTTAGTCTGTTAGGAGAGTGAGTGATTTTTTACAAAATATAAAGTGAAGTACTTTATCTGGAATACTTCATGTTGTTTTCAATGTGAATGATATTTAGTCCCTGGGCCAAGACAGGCTCTATGTGGCTTTCTAAGAAAAAGCGAGCCTTATGTGCCCCTGGGGAGAAGGGACGTGAGTGAGTATAATCATAAACTGGGAATCTCAATGAATGTTTGGAAAATGATGATGTTTACCCAACAACATTGCTTTAGGTATAAGATGAAAGATTGGTTTGAAAGTATTGTTTTTTTTCATGGAAATCTTATTTTTGGTAATGTTTATTTGTTCTTTTCTTTGTTCATGAGAAAAAACTCAGTACCTTGTAACTGAATCGTTGCTTTAGGCAGGAACACTAAAAGCAGTATGCAAACTACAAGCCAAGAATAACATGAGAAATAATTTAATAGTTGTTTTATCTGAACAGGCAGGAGCCTAATGACTCATTTCTAATGACAAGTTAAGTGGAAATTACACTAAATAAAAGAGGATTTATTTATGGAATACGACTATAGTGCAGTCGCAAAGCCCTGATGCATACCAGTTCAAATTTATCTGGGTTCCTCTTTATTCTTTGCATACATTTTATTTCTTCTCATTTTCCTCTGGGTCTGATCTTCAAGTCGAAGGCTTGACGTTACTGAAGCAGTGCCTGACGGAGAATCTTCTTTCTTTCCCCACCATGGGGCCCCAATCTTGTGCCTCAGGAACACGGAGCCACTGTGCACACACACTCAGTCCTCAGGGTCTCACTTTCCCTCACAGAGCCTTTCTATGGTTCTCACTTGAACCGAAGAAATGTATGGGGTATTACATAACTATAATGTTTGCAATAATAGCATTGAGTTTATGTAAAAACACAAGATTTGCAATATGCATTTTTATGGATAAAATAAGGTAAAATACAGGGTCCAGCAGAAGTGAGGTCTACTTGAGTATGGTTGGTAGGGTAATAATATGGCTGTATTAATTTATAGTTTTAATTTGGAAATTTCACCTACAATGTCATATGCTGTGCTTGACTGTGATGTTGTTATGTTACAGAATCACATGCTTATGATTTTGTAATAAAAGATTTTGTAATAAAAAGGGGCATTATTTGTGCTGGGCCCTGTATATATGGCTTTCAGCTATATGATAATAGTGACTGTTAGGAGTGACTGCATAGCACTCATAACATATGAATGTGTGAATATGTAGTGGCCATTGATATGTTAGCCAAAGAAAAAGTTGTAAAAATGAAGTCTATATTTTATTCATGTATTTCTCCATTTGTTTACTATGTAGTTATTTGATATCCACTATATTTAAAACACTGAGAGAAGGACTGAAGACAGTGAATAGGACAGATATAGTCCTTATTCTAGTTGGTTTATATTCTTAACCAGAGAGATAGACATTAAACATTAAACCAGGTACTATGCTTTGCAGTGCAAGTACAAGGTACTCAAAGACTAGAAAAGAAAGGCACTGGCTAAAGTTTACATGGCGAGGAAAAACTTGAAGGAACTAAAGACTTAGTTAAGTTAAGGAGGAAGAGTTCGTGATAAGGTTCTAAGTCAGTGATTTTCACCAGTTGCGCCACAGCACAATGGTGCGCTGCAAGAATTTTCAAAACATGCGACACCTGACTAGTCAGAGGCACTGACTTCTTTTCCTGTAGATTGTCAAATAAAAAAATGACAATAGCCAACACAACAATTGCCAACTGGTGAGGATGAATTAAAATTATAGCTATTTTTGTTAGATTGTCAAGAATATATACATTTTTGGCATGCCATGGACATTTAGTAATTAGTTTATGTGTGCCATGAGATGAGAAAGGATGAAAATCTCTGTTCCAGGTAAACAAAATAGCCAAGCCTTAAGTCAGGAAGGAAGAATGATGGAATTGTAGAACTAAAAGACATGAGAGCTGGAATCCCGCATGCTTATCATGTTATACAAGCTCCTGCCTCATTTTACTTTATGAATCTTGTCCCTCCCCTGAGTCATAAACATATAGATGGTAAATTAAGCCATGTAATTGCTGGAATTATCTGGAGATGGTTAAACAAAACTAGATTGTTAACAAAACCTTGAGAAACACTTAACAGTCGATGTTCAAACTAGCAAAGGGGAATAAGAATGAGTGGTCAGAGTGGAAGGAGGGACACCAGAGCCAGGAAAGGGAGTGGGTGACAAGATGTCAAATGCTGCAGAGGGGTAACAAAGGTAAAGTCTAACATCTAGCTTTATAACTAGGATGGCTGCTGTGTAGAGGAGAAAGGGACAAGAGCCTAGAGGGCTGGTGGATGTAGCAAAGTAAGAGATCAGTGGATCTCAGGTCCCAGTGACATCCAGGAATAGTCCTGGTTGGAAACAATAACAACAACAAACCCTACAGTCTTGAAGGTAAGGGCGTTGGATGGAGTGGAAACAATAAACGAGGACAGGTGATCAGATAAGAGGGAAAGATGTTTAGTGATTTTGGAAGCGGAATGACAGGTTATGACAGGTTTCAGGTGTGACTCTGGGAGAGAGGCTGAAGTGGGGAAATGAAAAGTTTATTCATAATAAGAAGATCCAGTCAGGGTATTAAGTGGGGTGATCCAGTAATCCAGTCTGTAAGTGAAGAATGGATTGCTACTAGAGATTAGTAGGTACATGATACCAACAAGGAGGGATATGGTGCATAGGTAGATGGCAAAAATATCAGAGCAAGGGTGATTTTTTTTTCCCCAGAGGTAACAATGCAATAAATAGCACAATGGGTGACAGTATCATCAACCTCAGTGTATGTAGGTTGTGGGGGAAGAGGTAGCCATCTTCACTCACAGAGTGCTGTCCTCAACAGAGAATAAAATTTTAGGAAGGTAAAGGTAATGTTCTGAAAGAAAGTTGAGTACATAGTACAATTTGCAAACCATGGAGCAAAGTTCTGAAGACACAGTGTACGAATTTGAGTGGTGATAAGTGGGTGGGGAGAGACAAAGAGAGAGACAAAGAGAGGGAAGGATTAAGGCTTAAAGGAGTCCAACTGGGCAGGGAAGAACAGAGCTCTGTGGGAGCTTTATACAACAGAAAATCAGCATTTAAGCCTGGTTTGGAGACTCGGGGAACTCACCAGAGGAACGTAATAACATATATCCAAAAACATTTGTTTAGTTCATGAGGCTGTGGGTTTCAGCTGACCTGAGTTATTTTCAGCTAATCTAAGCTGGGTTTGCCCAAATGTCTGGGGTTCCTCTGGCTGTTATTTATCTCAATTCAGATGACTGGGATGACCTGACCCTGCTCTCTGTCCTGGTCAACATCCAGCAGCCTGGTCTAGGCATGTCCTCATGGCAGAGTGGAAGGATAAGAATGAGCAAAATCAATTGTGCAAGCATCTTTCAGGTCTCTGTTTTTGTTACATGTGCCAATATTCTGTTGGTCTGGATGAAGCCACATAGACAAGTCAAAAGTCAGAGTAGGAGGGCACTGAAAAATTATATAGATAGGACATAGATCCAGGGGAGGGTAGAGAACTGGGGCCATAGGGGCAAGTAACCCACCACACTGAGCTGATGGATCCTAGAAAGAACAAGTGGATCATAGAATGGTATGAGGAGCACCTAAGGGTCAGGAGACATATCCCCCAGAGTCAGCACTGTTTATTTTGTTAATTTGGGTGAATCATTTAATCATGCTAGACCTTAATTTTCCTATTGGTCTTTTCCAAGTTTTAAAGTCTTTGAGTCAAGCACTTAATGAATTTAATGCTATATACAAACTGTAGGAGGAATTTAAGGACAGCCATTCATTATGCTATCCTTTGGTTAGCATAAAATATCTATGAGGATCACCAAAAAATAGCTAATTTTAATTTTATGAATTTCTGAACACTTTGTAAATCATATTCAAACTGAAAAACATGGAGTCTGAATCTGGGTATGAAGTATAATGCTGAAAGTTCAATTTCTTATTTAGGGCTTTAATTTTTGCTCCTATCTGATGATTCTTTTGAAGCATACAATATACCAGTAGAACATCAAAGACTATATGACATCTCGTATATGTGAGATGAGTGTTAGGGCCTGCTGATGTTGTGCCTAAATAATTCATGGTTATGATGAATTATTATTCTTTAATGACTGGAGGAGCTTTGTCAAGTTTGCATAATACTGGTACAAGTGTGATTTATGTTTAGGGTGATGTGATGATTTGTTTTATATAAAGAATGATAAGAACAGAGAAACGAAATCCCTTCATTATTCAGTTTGTAATCATGAACTATATAATGAAATGCAGGATTATTTACTATAGAAATGACAACCGAGTAAAAATGTTCTAAATTAAGAATATTCTATAAGATTCACAAGAAGAAAGTAATATATATACGAATTGCCTTTGGAGATGATTTTCTCTGTCTGAGATGACTTCTTATTCTAGTCACTTAGATTGCCACAAAAATCCCCCACCTAGATTAAAAAAATTTATTGATGAAAATACAACTTGTAATTCTCTTTGACATGTAGAATGTTCTGTTTCACGTATGAGAAATAACTTGCCCTATGATAAATGTTTATCCTTGTCATATCTCTGGGAAGCATTTATTTTGGACTGATAATTTACTTGTAATATCAATCACTCTGGCCTGTCTCATTTCAGAGTCTCCACGTAGATATATCCGAGAAACTGCACTCCAATCAAGCTGGCCTGGATTCAAAAGTACCAGCTGGTTGTCAAAATTCTTTGGCTGATCTGGAGAAAGAGAGAAGCAAGGGTGGGGCACTGCAGCAGCAGGCACCGATGTAACCACAGGTCAGGTCAGCCACCCTCCGTGACAAATGCACAGTGTACAGGTTCCTACTACTATTTTTCTGTGGGGGGCAGAATTTATAACCCAGTCAAAGTGACTGCCTGACCTGCAAATTTCACTGTAATAAAATCTTAAGGGTAGCATAGTATTAAACACTAATGCTAATGATAAGTCTCTTCATTGATTTTTATTAAATTTTTCTCACAGTTTTCATGGCCAAAGAACTTAAGACTACTTGTATTATCGTGAAAACTTTATTTTTAAATTTTTGCTAGAGTTAACAAGAAGGATTAATGGCTTGAGAAGAAGTTAACATAATTGAGATGTTTCAGTGAAAGAAGAGTCAGATACGTAATCCAATGCAGACTTGAATTACGACAGCTTAGTTTAGAGAGAGGTGATATGATAGTTTTCATCTCTACTAAAAGAAAAACAGGATCAAGTAGACTTGTGGAGAAGTCGATAGCATTCGATTAAACTACCCGGACCAACATCCGTATTGTAGAAATCTGGGATGAGTTAACAAGGGAAATATTTTAGACACACCAAAGCAGCTCCATATCTACTACACTTTATCTTTGAAACTTTAATTTTAGTTTGCAGGAAAAATGAAACTGTAATTATTCCTAAGCATATGATTTGTTTCTCCCCCCTCCTTGTCTGGTTTTGTAGCTAGCCACTTTTTTCCTCCAAGGGCATGTAAAAGTCACCACACCAGACATAAAGCCTCTGAAGAGTGGCTGCTGAAACTCTGTTTGTACGATCTGTGTTCTTTCATGTAGTTAGCTTACTGGCTTCTGACACTCCTGTAAAAATATCCCATAGAGCTTTTCTTATTACCTTTTCATTGACTCTCTTTGAGTGATAAAAATGAAATTCTGTACAGGGCTTTGAAAACCATGCATATTGCTATTCCTCCACATTTCAAATGCTAACCAAGTGTGACTATAAAAGAAACAGCTACTGCAGTGAAAATTGCTGCAGCGTGTTGAGTCTCAAGCCATTATTAATTTATTAGAAACTATTTTTTTCCTAAGACTATGGATCCTAAAAAGTACTGGGTAACACAATTCCTGATATCAAAGCTTTTGTTTCAATTATAAGAAAACTTGTCATCTCCCCTATCACTGTGCGTGCCTCTCCCAGGGACAGCGCATGGCAGCCCTGCTTTGCACCCTGAACGCATAGGGCAGAGTGTGTTGCAGACAGGGGCAGCACCTGCTCTGAATACACTGTGTGGTTTAAGCGATGGTGTAAGGAGAAAGAGGTCCTTGAAGTACAGTAGAGATTTTAGGCAAGTGACACTCCTAAATTTATTCCAGAGAGTGAAATGAAATCTTGCTTAGCTTAGATAACTTCAACCTGCATATTTTTCAGAAATCATTTAGTATGCTCATCTGAGCAATATTTTCATTTGCTTTCCCATTTGTAACTACAATACATTACAGGTACTGTCTCCATTACGAATTAGAGCTGTATGGCAATTCCATATGTAAGAACACAAAAGTTAAATAAAGCAGAAATAGAATTCTTCCAATTTCATTTGTCTTGAGATATTGTATATATTCCTTTGTTTGGGGGGAAAAAAGACTCACTGGCTTGCCGCTGAACATGTACCAAATGTGGAATGAATAGCTGGTCTCTGAATATTCAGTCACCACCTTGGAGTTCGGATGGGCAAGTGGTACCCTTTCTGAGCTTTCCCCTCTTCTTAACATTTAGACATAAGGCCGTCACTGTCTAAATTTTCCTCGGGTGAGAGCGGCAGTTTTAGCAGAGTCCTTGTCTGTAGCATGTTACAGACAAAAATGTGATTAAGACAGCGTTGCTGTTTCTCTAGTTTTGCTGCTTCTGGACACCCAGATCTCCTTCTTTCAGCTGGGTGAAGTGCAACCACTTCAAATGTGTACCTAATAATTACACAAAAGGGAATTCTCTATTTTGGAATTGGGTGTAAAACCTGGACGTTTCAGTGTGAATGCATATTTGTTAACAGGAGTTTAGCTCTCGCAGCCAGGAGCACAGTAAACTGTACCCCAGGGCCAGGCCCCACTCCCTGTCCCTCAGACGTTGATGGGAGCGATTTCACAGATCTCAGGGATCACCTTCTGTGGGGCCTTCATTCACTCTGGTTGCTTGACGATGCTCACGTTTTATCTTAAAAACATTGTGATTAGGTCTGCAGGTTGTTTTGTTCATACGCTACTAAAAGGACAGTTCCCTGAAAGTAGAATGATTAAGTGGTGAACCTTTGGTGTCTGAACTCAGACTGCTGGGATTAAATCTTGCCCGTCCTCCTCACTAGATCTGTACCACAAATAATTTGTTAATGTCTCTACCTCTTCATTTGTAAAAGTGGGTTAATAATAACACTACACCATAGGCTCTTTCAAAAACTACATTAGGTAAAACAGGTTAGAGTTGGTATAGTGCATAATAAATTCCAATAGAATCGTAGCTATTATAATTAACTTCAGCATCCTTATGAGTTGATTGCTAAGGAACACTGCTTCCTAACAGTAAGTTCTGCAAAGTGATGGTTACGACCACCTCATGTGGCTCTTGCAATCTTTGAGTTTCTGTCTGTTCTTTTTTTTTTTCTTGCTTTGAGAACTGTATTCTCTTGGGAATTCCGTGACCTCTGTGAATCCTATGGACATGGGAAGTGATTAGAAATCTTCTTTGGAGATCAGTCACTGATTCCTCTGAGCCCACAAAACATTGCAATTGTGCAGAGACAAGGAAGCACTGATCCCATTAACAAACCCCTTTCCCATCTTATCTCTTCAGTGGGAAGTGATTCAGTGGGAGTTCCATTTTTAGTAAGTTTAAGTGCTCTTCTTGGTAGGTGCCATGTCTGAAGAGCAAATGTTTGTTTTAAGCAATTTGTTGCATGGCCCGTTCCCAGGGTAAATTTACATGTGAAGTTTATCGAGAAGTGTTCTCAGGAACAACTCGTAAGGCAGAGAAACAAAAGCAGAGTTGTTCTCTATTGGGGTGAGGGGGCCAGGCCTTTATAGCCCGCAAATCAATCAATCATTGGGTACAGATGGCCCTGAGAAAGGGGCATGGCTGTAGGTAAGGCGCCCTCCTTCAGCCAAGGGCAGGCTTTTGGTATCAGAGAAGTATCATTTAGTTGTGAGGAGGATGTGATTATTGTGTAGGTCATCCACTAATTTCAGTGATTGCGTCAGGTAATCTGATTGGCTAAACAGGAGGCTGTTTCCCCCCCTCCCCCAAGTGTCTTGCTAGAAACTGCAATCTTTGCCAGAAAGGATAATCTTTTAAAATACGCCTACTTGATTTTGCCCTACATAAATGTTCTCTACTGAACAAATTTTATGCTCTCCTAATCAACATTCTCTAATGGAATTTCCTTTCTTTTGAAGCTTCAATTATGCTCTTCTAATTATTCCTATACCTTTAAGCTAAACCCATGATTCATCCTCCATAAATTAGACTTGCGAAGTGGTGAGAACCCTAGGCAAGAAAATAAATGCACGTACTCCAAGGTCTAGTCCCAGCTCTACACAAACTAGACATGGAGCTTTCCACAAGATATTTTACTTTACTTTTGGTGAGATTATACTTTCTTCACCAAAATAGGAGGTATACGCTGTCCATTCTGAAAGTGCTGACTATATGGCCTACTCCGATATCATAAAGTGATGCAACTGCTGCTCATCTCTCAGTGAGACTCACGTGGAAATGATGCCCACATCCAGGAACACACTTACTGTGGTGAATTAAGTGGAGCAGAGGACAGAGCTCCATGGGAAAACTCTTTACAGAGATCAAGTTGGAAGCTAGGTATTACGAATGCATCTATAGGAAAATAAAGAAGGCGTTAGATTGGGTTTAACATTACTCTAAATGTTAAACTTCATATTGCACTTCTATGATGGGAAATGAAACAGGCAGTTCCTTATCCGGATGACTTTGAGAATTAGACAACCTGAGGGTTCTATATTAACGACCTTGACTGAGACTGAATGTATGCTATAAGCAGGTAGGTAATTTTGATAGCATAAAATATAGGCTTGTCTCTCAATTTTAGTAAAAGAACACTCCGGCAATTAGTGTTGTTCTGAGTAGTGTGTAGTTTTAAGTGCAATAAATGTTTTTACTCCAGAGACCAGACATCTCTTATTTAAAATAGTGGATGATTTCAAACTGGTGATCCAAAAATCTGGTATGTTTTTTATTCTCATCTTTAACATCAATGCAGCATTTTCATAATACAAACAAAATAATAACACTAGTAGCATTTCCCTTACATTTCCAGAAAATGCTATCTCAGTTTGGAACTGTTGAACAGCCTGAAGTAAAATGTTCTAAAATCGCTCTTCATTTTATAGCAACCTATTTCCCTCTTCTCAGAAGGTTTAAATGTTTAAGAATATGCTGGAAGGAAAACCCACAGTCATTTCATTCTTTGAACAATTCCAAAATATCATTTTCCATTAGGCAGTTGTGTGTGTACTGACAGCCTTGCCCCTTGTCTTCCCTAGAGATTAATTTATTTCCTGTAGTGCTTGCTCTTCATGGAAAATCTGACTCCTCAGCCTTCACCAATGGGAGTTCTCATCTGCAGAATGTTAATTATAAAAGCAAAACCATATACCATGTTGAAAGGGGAAAACAGTTCTCTAGGCAAAGAAAACTTTGTCTTCTCTGTCTGTTCTCTTCACTCTATTTTCTTCTCAATCTGTGGCTGGGCAGAAAAAATCACCGCTGGGAAAAGAGTCTGTGAACTGGTGGGGAACAGAGGAAAATGTGCAGGCTTTGCAACCAGGCAGACCCAAAACGGAACTGTCATGTTGCACTGTGATTTCATTTCCTGATCTGTGAAATGAGGATAGGGAGATTTTGCTTCCCTTGAAAGTGTGTAATGAGACACAGAGTAGACACTAAAATACTATCAGCACAGAGCTCAACCAACAACCTTTCTTTATCACCTACTGCATATTAATTGCTGTGGCGTAATACTAACCATGCCTCATGTTGGTTTATGAAGGAATCTATTAGAATTTGAAGAAATACACCTTTCAGCTCTTAGAAGTTAGGAGTGTTAGACTAAAACATTACTGAGATAGCCTGTTTGAAACCTTGTCTTAAACTCCATTTTTTAAATCTTATCATCACCATTTTTACAGTTTGCATAATGCTTGCTAGGAAATTATGAACATATTATTTTTTCACCAATAAATTCTTTTAAAAAATCCCCAAAGTCTTTGTTAATAGTTTTAGATCTATTAGAACTTGAAGCTGTCTTTAAGTTTATTTTTTAAATTATTTTATCTAAAATAAAAATTGTCAGTTTCTAATGTATTTAGTCCCAGAACTAAAACGTTGATAAATCTTGAGACAAAGAAGGCAAGATCATAATGGCAAAGTAGAGATAAGATTGAAAATTGCTAGTTGAAGAAACAAAATTGATTATTTTAAAACCTGAAAGATCACTGTTTCAGTAACATAATTATGATTAATAAGTTCATTTAAGTGGATTAACTTACCTTATTTTCCCAGTGTTATTTTATGATTTGAGGTTAACACTAGAAAGAACAACTGAAACATTAAATGATAAAATTTTAAAAAAAGAAGAGATAACATGGTGTAAACCATAACAACTGAGACCAAATGCAGGGTGCTACAAGCAGAGATGAACTACGTGTGTGACATACAGCTTGTGATAGACAGCGTTCTTTCATATAACAAAATAGTGTTTTTCTTAGGATCATTGACAGTATCTTAACTTCAGTAGAACAAGGGCCTAGATTTATATGATGACCTTTGTCTTTGACTTTTATGGAGTCAAGTACAAATCATCGATTTCCCTTTTTTAATGGTAAGTGCAATTTTTTAAGTATGAAAGGTACTACTAAATAATAAGCTTAGGAGCCTCCCCCTGATTCCTTTTCTCTCATGAATAATGTTTAATCTTATTATTTTCTCCTTTCTTCTCACCATTTTCTTTCCTTGGCAGGAGAAAATGTTTCTCTTATTTGTTTTCCCAAACCAATTCTAGTTCTTATTTTATTCAAGATGCCCAACTTTATTCTGATCCATGAATTAAACAAAGCAAGAAGGAACACATGACAGTCACTTTCAAAGTTTGTCTCGGTGTTTCTCTAAATTCTTGAACATAAAAAGTCACTTTTTTAGTTTTGTTAAAAATACTTATTTAATCTTGGGATCTGCTCTCTTGAACAGGGTTGGCCAACTTTGGCAGTCGACCGAATCTTTCCCATTGCCTACTTTTGCACAGCCTGTAAGACAAGAAATTTTTAAAATTTTTAAGTGGTTGGAAAAAATTAAAAGAAGAAAAATATTTTGACATGTGAAAATTACATGTAATTCAAATTTCAACGTGTTTATAAAGTTTTATTGGAACTCAGCCACATTCATTCATTTACACATTGTCTATGGCTGCTTCCATGCTCCATCAGCAGAGCTGAGTAGTTTTGAGAGACCAGATGCAAAGACTAACATACTTATTACTTGGTGTTTTAGAGTAAAGTTTTTCTATCCTCTGCTCTAGAGAATCTGATCCAGAAGCTCTCAGGTAGGAACTGGGAATTTATTACAACATGTTTCTTGGATGATTATGGTACAGGGGTACTCTGGACCACACATTTAAAAATAATGCAATAGAAGACTTGTGAACAACCTTTCTTTTCTTCTCACTCATCATAACTGCTACATCAACAAGTTCTACTGGCTTTATCTTTAAACAGTATCTGGAGTATGATCATTTGTAAACCCTGGTCATTGTTATCAATCTAGTCCAAGCCATCACCATTTCTTATCTGGATCCTTGTATTGGCTTCTTGTCTAGTCTCTCTGTTTCTGTCCTTACTCAATACTATCCATTCTCAATACTAGAGCCAGAGTGATTGTGTCAAAACCTTAGTCAGATTATGTAACACCTTTCCTCAAAGTCCTCTGGTGGTCTTTCTACTCTCCTCCTTCCTCATGATTCTAGCTATATCGGCCTCCTAACTGTTCCTCAGGAACTCTAGGAGTGTTCCATCCTCAATGCTTACACAGGCTGTTTTCCCTAATTGCCATAATCTTTCCTCCAAAAATCTACATGGCTTTCAGCTTTGCCTCTTTCAGGTGTTTTCATAGTCACATGACACCTTCTATAACCATCTTATTTGAAGTTCTAACTGGAACTGCCTACCTCCCTTATGCCATCTGTAACATATGACACCTATTAAACAATTTCCGTATTCAGAAACAGTTGCCATGAGTATACATGTAAGACCCCTTTCTGAATATTTTCAACACTGTACCATTGTGTAGTATTTTCACCGTATAGGTAAAGTATACAAAACCTCAAAATCATAGATAATTTTTAAAATATAAACTAAGTAAGATGTGATGTTTTAGTATGCATTATCTTTATGTGATATAATTCCTTTAATTATATTAAAATCTAAGTAAATTAATTTTTAATAATGGCTATGTTTTTAACAACCAGTTCACAAAATTCCTGAAAATGTATCAGTTGGCTCTGGTAAGTCACTATGAGACAGCTTTAACGCATGGCTATCCCAATCCTTCCTTCCCCACCAAGACCCCACTGCCCCCTCACCTGAGCCAGACAGTGTTGTTCCCAGCTGGGTCTGGGGACATTTTAGAGATGAACATCTATCCCACATCCACTCCTCTGACTCCTACCAGAGGCCTTGAGAAACAAAACAAAACAAAATGAAATGAAAAATCCCATGAAATTGGCAAGTTTCTAGCCTCATATGAAGACGAACAATAATATAACATTTGTTAGTGCTTCCTAGTTGTCAAGCAGTTGTGTAGTAACTTCATATTGATAACCTGAAAACTGGCCATGGTGTTAGTATTTATATTACAGAAATTAGCAAAGGCTACTGTTCAGAGCTTGGTTTATTTATTTATTTTTTTGCTATTTAGACTTAAAGTGATGGGGAAAATATTAGTAATGATTCTTAAACTTACAAGGGTATTGTATCTTAGCTGTTACATTGTGAATAGCATAAAAAAGAGAAAAAATTCTTCTAGTATTATAATGAGCAAGTCATTTGTTACTATAACAAAATAACCAATATTTATTCCAGAACTATACTCATTTAGCAATTGCAACCTTAGGTTGGCTATCTGTAAAAGAGTTTGGCAAAAAATCAATAAAACCTTTCTTTGGTTTTAAAAAAAATCCTATTATTTTATGTTGAGATAATCTAATTATTCTAATTCTCTCATCTCCTATTTTTCTGCTTAACTATCTACTATCTCAAATCAGTTTATTGACAAGAGACAGTGAGACTAATAACTGTCAAGGTGATAGATTGAACTTTCAAACTATGGGCTTACAATAGTTTTACGTGAATAAAAGATGTTAATAGAAGGTAATATGTCTGTAACACTGTACATTTTACAAAGCACTTGCAGGTCTATGATTGCATTTAATATTTCTTCAACTCTATGATTCAGTTATTACTATCAAAACTCATGCACTGATAAGGAAATGGAATTCAGAGATTCCTCAAGACACACAGCCAGTAAGTCTTAGAACAAGAAATCATACCTAGGACTGCAGATTCTGTTTTCGATACTACAGTATATCTATTTCATTTGCCCTCAACCCCTTTCTCCCCCACCCCCCAAAAAAATCAATGTTGTGAGGGAGAAATACTGTTGTTATCCCTTTTTACAAATAAAGTCACAAAGATAGCCAGCGATACTAGTGGGAATAAAGTCTGGGCATACTGCCTAAAAACCCTGTGTTTTTCATCTGTAATGGATACACTGGAGTGTGCAGCTTCATTGCTGTTTGTGGTGTAAGGAAGACCAAAGTATCTAAGGGCAGCAATTGGGGGTAGTGGACACTGAGGAGAGGGAATGAAATCAACAGGAGCATGGGGTCCAGGCTGTCTGTCTCTCATCAGGGCACTGACTATCCTCACTCTGCCCCCAGCCCTCAGCCCTCAGCCCTTCACCCAAGTTAACACTGAGCAGAGACGTTGACCAAAGAAAATAAATTCAGGTTGTTCAGGGAGTTAATGTGATGTGTGGAGAAATTCCATTCCTTTCTGGTTTGACATCTCTTTTCTTAAAACTTTACCAATTAGTCTGCGAGCTCCTCAGAGGTCACAAAACTGTGTATTTTGTCTTTCTATTTCACACATATAAAAATAACTAGCAGCTGGTGAGACAATAAAATTTCTCTCTGTAAAATATAAAACATTTTACATTTAATTACTCATTTAATCTTTCTCCTAGTAGGCACATAGACATTGTATAAAGTAGGCAGTATCATACCCCCCTCTTTTTTTAAAGATGAGGAGGTGAAACACATGAGTGTTAGATAGCTCCCTTAAGGTTGTAGAGTTGGTATTTAGCAGAAAAAAGAGGGAAGGGAGGAAGGAGGGAACAAGCAGAAGGAAAGAAAGGGAGGGAGAAGGAAGGAGAGAAAGAGCAGAAATGAAGGAGAGAAGAGAGAGCGAGGGAAGGAGAAAGGAAGGAGGAAAGAAGGAAGGATGATATGAAGGGAAAAGGGGGGAGGGAGGAGAGGAGGGAGGAAGGCACAGGCTAGTGAGCCCTTGGGCAAGAGCCTTGGAGGACGACTGGTTT